>VZTD01003423.1:489499-564501 GCA_013397725.1 Rhagologus leucostigma | reverse complement strand
TTCCGGGGGGACCCTCCCACTCCTCGGGCCTCCAGAGGTCTGTCGGCCCGGCCCGGCCCGGCCCGGGCAGCCGCGGCCGCCCCTCTAACACCCGTCCTCTCCCCGTGTCTCCCCGCTCCTCCCCGCCTGTGTGCCGCAGATCCCCAGTTCGGACTTCCTGAGCACCTGCAGCTCCGACTGGCAAAGCGTTTCTGACCATTCCCGAGCCCCAGGAGTCAGCACCAAAGAAGGTAACTCGCCCCGCGGGCCCCGCTCGCAGTCCCGCCGGCCCTGCTCGCCCTCCGCCCCCGGGCCCGAGCCCCCTTCCCCCGCCCCGACGGCCGCGGCCTCAGCGCTCCGGCTCTCACGCTCCCTCCTCTGCCCGGCCTCTCCGGCCGCCGGGAGCCCCGCGCCACAGGCCCGGCGAGGAGGAGCGGTCTGCTCTTTAATGCCTTTTCTCTCGTTGAGCAGGAGTCTCCGTTGTCGAGTCGTCGGCCTCCAGCAGCCTTCGCTGCCTCTCTTCAATAGTGGACAGTATTTCTTCCGACGAGCCCAAACTGCCCAGCGCGGAGGAAGCGGTGGAGAAATAAACCCGGTTTTGGGGTAGTATGTTTAACGGAGATGGAGCCCCCACCCTCTTTCCTCTAAACTAAGTAACGAAGCAAATTCACACAGTGGAAAGCTCAAGCAGGGGCCTTTTTAAGATCGAATCGAGGTACACCTACCCCAAAGAAAATGGCTCCTACTGACTCGAGCCAGACAGACTTCCCACTTGCCTTTTTTTTCCCTGAGTTTTGTTTTCTTTAAATTGTGTTGCATAGACCACCCTTCTTTTTTTTTTCCTTTTATTTTTTTTTAATTTAAGACACTTACCTGTGTACCGGTGATCCGCTTTGTCTGAGACTCACCGGGAAGTTCATTCCTGTCTGAGTGAAGCTGTTGGTTGCATTTCGTGTGAGTCATATTTAAAGAGTTCCCGCCTCATTTCGTTCCTGTAAATAATTTCAGTACTGTCTTTTCTTTTGTAAACATAACATATATTTAAATGGTGGAATGTGATATTGTATATAAGAACAGATGGATTTCTTGGATTGTAAAATAAAGCTCTTTGTGTTACAGTGTTTTGCTCCCCTCCTCGTAATTTCATAAAATAACCCGATCCTGGAGTTGAAACCCGCCGCTGACTTCAGCGAGGTGAAGGCCAGAAGAGTCAGACCCATGTAGCAGAAGCACGACCCGTGTGATTGGAGGCAGGACAAGGGACAAATTTTTCCTTCGTTTCCTTCTCTAAGGACTGTCTCACTGTCTCTCCCTCTTTAGGGCCGCACCCGCGCTGTGAATCACCCGCTCCCCTTGGGCTCCCGGGGAAGCCGGGCGGGCACGGGTGTACGGGCCGGACCCGCCGCCTCTCCGGCCGCCCGCAGCGCTCCGCGGCCCGGTTCCTCGCCGTGCTTGCGGAACGCACGAGCCCCTGGAAAGCGATATCGCTCCCCTTAAATGTCCAAAAGTGCCTCTCGAGTACCTTGCCAGGCTTCGTCGGCCTTGCCCTGCACGTGGAAGGTGAGGTTAGAAACTGGGCATGCAAGAAGATGCTTCCCCCGCCCGTCCCCTCCGCGACCTCCTGCCCCGCTTCTTGAGCTGGGAGAGGCTCAGTGCGTCTCACCTTCTCCTCTCGGCACCGAGGACTTCAACGCAGGGCTTGTCTGCGGCAAAAATGAAGGGCCTGCTGCACTAACGGGGCAGTAAGTGGCTGTGACAGGAGCCCGCTCCCTCTGGGGCTGGAGGGAGCTGTGGTTTCTTCCCAGGAAGGGTAACTCCCCTTGACTTCCTTGAGCCTGAGGGAGAAGGGAATGGGGTCCTCCGGGGAGGAAAGAGTTAAGCGACCGAAAGGGTTTAGAGGTGGGGAGGGGGTAACAACATATGAAGCTTTTCACTCAGTGATGTAAAAAAACACAGCCTCTCTGAGGATGGTGGAACGGAGCTGCTCACAGTCAGAGCGTTACGGTTTGTAATAGATTGTACCCCCGGGAAGGGGCGACCACCGGGGAACAGCACATTCTGCCCCTGGCAAACACGGGGCTCGCCGGAGAGCCTGCACAAGTAAACGGAGGACACTTCAACTCTGCCCGCGTGCTCTCTCCTCGTCAGCTTTAGCCTTGATTTATTCTTTTTATTCTGTTTTTTGAAAGGTCACAATCGCGTTTCGGGAAGGTCTCCCCCTTCCTGGCCACCTCGTGCGCGGGTACACCCGTCTGAAGTGGAAGCTCCGAGCAGAGCCTGCCCTGAGAGCTGGCTCTCCAAGCGGCCGCGGCCAGCCGGGTTTTTAAACCAGCCATGTGCTAGCTCTAATTGCTCTCTAATGAGATACTCCGTTGTAAGGAGTAATTGCGGCGGGACAGTGTGGTGGGCACAGTGATGCAACAGTTACCCCCTTTTTTTCTCTTTTCAAATTAAACCCCGTTGCCTCGGGGAACCCTCGGACTCCTCAGAAAGCGGCGCATCGCGGAGCGCAGGTCTCTGCGTGCCACCTCTGCGACCTGGCCCGAGAGAGGAGAGGGTGCAGCTCGCTTTTATAGCGAAGGCACTTGCCCAGCCAGAGAGCATATCCGATCGGGCTACTAGCTCGTCGCCTTCCTTCCTGATTTGTTTCAAACCCCGCTGGGTCCCCGGGAAGGGCTACACACAGTTCACACGGCGATCCGAGCTCCGCGGGACCCGCTGCCCGCATCAGGGCAGGAGTCGTGCTGAGCCACCCCTCAAAGCCACAGCGTCGCGCCGACACCGGGGCAGCCGACTGTCAGATTTACCCACAGCCGGGCATTCACCTCAACGAGCCGCCCATCCGCCCGGTAGGACCCCCAGGGCAGCGTCTCCTCCAGCAGCAGGGTAACTTGAGCGATTGTTTGGAGTAAGTTTGCCTAAAGGAGAGTTTTTTCATTAAATAAAGAAAATACCTCCCGAAGAGACTCTCCGTGACCCCCGCGGCTGCAGCTGACATGCCGGGCTTCCCAGTGAAGGTCGTCAGTGTGTTTGCAATTAAAATGTTTGTGTTAGATATTAATAACGATAATCTTTACTTAAGTCCCCAGCCAAAGCAAACAGGGTCCTGGAATCACAAAATCAAAGGGCAATAACTGGGTAAAGACAAGAGGTTTGTGATTTAATGAAGTCTTTTTCCGGAGGGACCACGCACAAAGTCATCGGAGTTTTTACGCAAATGCAAGTGCCCCTGCCGCTCCCTCCTCCCGGCTGCAGGCTGGAAATCCCATGCTCAGCGCAGGCCCCCTCGCCTCTACCTGCTCCGCTCCCCTGGGAACCACCTGCTCTCGCCCTCAGGAGCGGAAGGATGCGGGGCTCCGCCGGGCCGCGGTGCGGGATGCCCGGCCCGGCGTGGCAGAGCTCCGCCGCCCGCCAGAGGTGCCTGCGGGGCCGGGAGCGATGAGGGCAAGGCGGGGGAAGGGGGGGAAGATGGGGTGTCTGTCTGCAGTGCTGCCGCGTTGACACCGCTTTCCTCTGAAGCGACCCGACCGAGTGTTTAAAGCCTTGTTTTCAGTTTGAGGCTTCGGGGTTTTATTTTCTTTTGTTTTGTGGGGTTTTCTTGGTTGGTTGGTTTTGGTTTTTATATTGTACATCTTTATTTTCCTCGATAAAATCGCCCGCAATCCAGGGACGGAAACGGACAGCCAGCAGCAGGCTTAGCTCATTCTCTGAGCTGGAAGTCAAGGCGGTCAAGAGGCGACACAGCAGCTATTTCCACGGGAAAACTCCTGCGTGGAACACTGCTGCTTTTGGGGACCCCGTACGATTTTTCTACTGTTTCCGTCTTTCTGTGGAGAACGAGCTAGGAATGGGTGTAGGGGGCAGGGAAGGTGGAGGTTGAATAATTGAACCATGTGCTCGCTGGGACGTCCCTCCGATAGCAGGAACTGGCAACTTTTCCCAGTCTCAAGGCTGCTAAAAACCCCCTCGTGTCCCTTTGATCTCTCCTGGGAGTCCCGGGGAGCCAGCAGAGGCCAATGCCTTCTTCAGCTGTCCTCTATACAAATCCCTCTGGCAGGTACTAATGTGTTTACTTAGGTGCGCACGGTTCCCAGCGCTGGGGGGAACCAAACGTTTCTCCCACGGCTGGAAGCGCCCGGCCCCACCAGCCCGACTGGGAAACAGTTTTGTTGTCGGGGCATCGCGGAGGAGCCCTCGCTGCCGCTGCCGGCACCCACGGACGGCGGGAGCGGAGCGGAGCGGAGGGGCTCGGCAGCGTTAAGTTACACGCTCTCGCCGCCCTGCACGGGGGCCCGGGTGTGCGCTCTGTGGAGGCCGGCCGGGCACAGCGCAAGGCGCTCCGCAAGGCCGGGGGTGGGGCTGCGCTCGGGGGGACCGCAAACACCTCTCACCCCCTCAGTCCGGTGACTTATGGTTTCGGTCGGATTTTCTTCTCTTAAACAGAAAGGCGTGGGACTTGGAAAAAGATGGCACGCTCTGCAAACGATGCCCACATGGGATGGAATCCCTCCAGGAATAGGTGCGGCACGGAGATTCCTGAGGAGCGGGGAGGGCTGGGGTGAAGAACACCATTTAAAGGGATCCTGACACGTTTACCACTTTCTCTCTACCAGTCTACAGGAGCAGACAGTGTCTGATGCTGAAGCTGCTCCCGCTTTTTAGACTTGAGCCTCCTGAAATGCAGCACTATTCTCCCCCGCCCCCCACTCCGCCCTTCCCCAGCAGCCTCATTAGCCAGCCTTGTAGTTCGTGTTTTCTCTCCCCTTTCTTTAGTTCCACTCGCCTACTGCATTTTTGCAATTTTGTTTTGAGATCACTTTACCAGAGGAGCCGGGGGCTCCTTAAGGGATACTAATTACTGACTTTTTTTTTTCTTCCTGAGTGACAGGCTCTTCGATGCTTTCTTCCATTT
Organism: Rhagologus leucostigma; assembly: GCA_013397725.1. Lineage (NCBI taxonomy): Eukaryota > Metazoa > Chordata > Aves > Passeriformes > Rhagologus > Rhagologus leucostigma. Next base: position 559,610 of record VZTD01003423.1, on the reverse strand, counting down.
CCCCAAAAATATTCAAGGAAAAAGGAAAGAAATTTTTCCAGCTCCTCCAACTTTTGGGGGAAAGAGCATTTCTTAACAGCCCCCGCTCCGCTAAGAGTCAAATCTGCGAGCTAGAGCTCTGCATGCCAGGAGAGCGGGACTGAGGGGCTTGGCATTATGCACCGGGAGATCTACAGTGCATGCTTGGAGAGAAACCAAGCATGCACCAGCCCAGAAAGGCCATCGGAACCGCAACCGGCAGTTTAAAGATCAAGTTTATTTGTGCACGAAGCATAAACATGTAAACACGTCTATTTTAGCCAGCGCAAACGTGGTAAATCACATTGTGTATATGTGTCCGTGTGTGTGTGTGTGTGTACGCCACAGCCCAGTGAAGAGTTCAAGTTACTGCCGAGCAGAACCCCTCCTGACTGATGCTGTCTTAGGAAAACGATAAGGAACTGTCCTGTTTCAGATGTGGCCCAACAAAACAGCAACCTGCACCTCAGAGCGGCAGAAGCCTGAAATTCTGAGCTTTCCCATTCCGTAACTTTACTCCTTTATCAGCTCCCTGCTTTTCATACAGTATTCATTTCAAAGGGGGCTCCCCGCGTTTATGGCCCCAAATAAACCAAAGCAGTGCAGATGTAGCCTTCCCCAGCCTTGAGATAATTAGGCACCCGTTCGTAGGAAGAAAGGTGTGTGCACGGTTGCTTCTTAGGAAAAATTTTAGTCTAACAGTGGAAATGCGCCTTTGGGGGCTCTGAGGTGGTGGTAGTGGGGAAAGAAGGATGGGTTCCCTCCAGCCCCAGCCCAGGCCGAGCTGCTTGCCTTTCTCCGCCTTGCCTGTGCGGAGCGGAGGGCTTCCCAGCGGTGCGCGCTGCTACAGGGCATCTCTCTCAGGAGATACTCCCTACTTGCCTTGCTCGCTTGATCAGCGGCTCCCGGAGACAAGCGGCTCCCGGAGACAAGCGGCTCGCCACGCCACCAAATTACCTCTTCCTGAAGGAAGGCTAACTGAAGGCGCCTTTTTCCTGGGCACACAAACCGGCTCCGTAGCGTTTGAACCGCTGCTGGGTCGTTTGCTCTCCGCTTGAGTTAGCCTAGGTCACATAATTTTATTCCCAGGTAGAGAAGGTTTCCTTTGCCTTCTCATAATATTTTCCTCAGCTACAAAAGCCACCTGGATGAAACCAAAGGATTCCTGCGCGTTAGCAAATGCCTGTTAAATGGCTTCATTACCACTCTAATGACCCTTGCACCGCTCCGCTCGGCTACTGCTGCGGCTGGGGCTCTGCAAGGCTTTTGTCCCCGGCTTGTGTAAAGTTACTTAGGGATTGCGGGGTTAGAAATTTTACACTTCCAGGAGGGGTTTGTTGCACTGGCAGCTGGGACGCATCTGTAACGGTACAAGTTTGCCTGAAAGCAGAAAATTAGCAAGCCCAAGGCACTGCTTGACTGTTGTGTCTCTAGCAGCACCAGGTCACACGAGTAGGAGAAAGAATGGGAAGGGGATTTGTCTCGGAGCAAACACACACACTTTTCTTTTGTGAGTACCTTTCCTTGTGACCCGATCCGACAGCAGTAAAATCTGGTTTCCCCCCTCCTCGTCTCTCCTGGCCACAAGTAGCTGTGCATTGTTGTCCCCCAATTTGTAAATTTGAGCGGTTGGTGATACAACTTTGATTACAGGACAAAGCTCTCCTCGAGATAAATAAACACATCTTAGGTCTAAGAAGAAGGTTATATTGTTTCAGATTAGATCTGGATCACGGGCTGTAGGAAATAAAGATATGCAAGTAGACACTGTAGGTGTCCTTCCCGAGGAAACATGTGATGGGAAACGGGAGATGGGAACATCGGGACGAGGAAGGGCTCTGTAGGAAATGTCAGTAGTTCGTGCTCGTCCACTGCCCCTTTCTCTTTCCACACCAAAACTGCAAATTCACAGACTTAGTTGAAAATTCGGAGATGTCGCAACCAGTTCTTGGGAGGTCGTTCATTAGAAAAGTGCCCATCTCTCGGCCCTCCAAAGGAGCGGTGCGGAGCAAATTGTCTCCTGGGGACTGGAGGGGGCTTGCCCAGACAGCTCCCGGCAGGGGCTGTGGTGGGATATGCTAATAAAGACTGGCCGCTGCGGACCAGCCTCCCTTTCCATGTATATATAAGGGCCCCCCGCACCAGCCGAAGGACACTTGGTCTCGGGTCGCTAATTACGGAGGAAATTGCCCCAGCGCGCTGCAGAGCGCCTCGCCGAGAGCCGGTGGCCGCCGTCCCGCACTGACGCCTCCGCAGCAGGGATGGAGGTGATGGACAGCTGCAAGTTCTCCCCGTCCGAGCTCTTCTATGACAGCTCCTGCCTCTCCTCCCCGGAGGGCGAGTTCCCCGAGGATTTTGAGCCCAGGGATCTGCCTCCCTTCAGCGCCCACGAGCCCCCCGAGCCCGCCTGCTCCGAGGAAGAGGAGCATGTCCGAGCTCCCACTGGCCACCACCAAGCTGGTCACTGCCTCATGTGGGCTTGCAAAGCGTGCAAAAGAAAATCCACCACAATGGACCGGCGGAAGGCAGCCACCATGAGGGAGAGGAGAAGGCTGAAGAAAGTGAACCAGGCTTTTGAGACCCTGAAGAGATGCACCACTGCCAACCCCAACCAAAGACTCCCCAAAGTAGAGATCCTGAGAAATGCCATCAGATACATCGAGAGCCTCCAGGAGCTCTTGAGGGAACAGGTAGAAAACTACTACCACCTGCCGGGACAGAGTTGCTCCGAACCGACCAGCCCCACTTCCAGCTGCTCCGATGGGATGGTAAGAGAGAGGCAGGAGCGATAGGGCTGTGGGGACCCCAGGACCGCCCGCGGGCAGGTCCCCCTCGGCCCAACGCCGTGGGACCAGTCCCGTGGGTGTGGGACGGGCCGAACGCATCCGGACATCAGGAAATGCGGGCGGTTTGCCTCAGAACAGGCCCCTTCCCAGATTTTCCGCTGAGCACGCACGTGGGCTGTCTGGGGATGCATGGGGGGCGGTAGCGCTGCCCGAGGGGACCCTGCAGGCGCCCCAGCCCCCGGGTCCGGGCGTCCCCTCTCCTGCCCTCGTAGTGCGGCCTTACAGGGGTAAGGCTGGGGGAGACGAGGAACGCGCTGCCCAGCGCCAGCAGCCTGGTTGGGGGGCGGCTGCTTCGCTCGCTCCCCGCCGGCCTTTATGGCCCTTTCCTTTCGCGGGGAGCGTCCCGCTGGCCCCTGGGCGGGGGCGGCTGGGCCGGCACTCGCCTCTGGCTGTCTTGCAGGCCGACTGTGGCAGCCCCGTTTGGTCGGCGAGAGGCAGCAGCTTCGACGCCGTCTACTGCGCCGAGATGGCCCACGGTAAGCCCGACTCGACCCGGCGCGGCCTGGGGGGTAGAGGCGGGGCTCGGGGACCCCCCCCCTCCCGCTCCCCGTGGCGTTTGGGGAAGGCGGCGCGGTACCCCGCGGTAACGCGCTGCCGTGTCCCCGTCCCTCCCCTCGGCGCAGGGTACGCCGCCGATCAGAGCAGCGCCCTGTCCAGCCTGGACTGCCTCTCCAGCATCGTGGACCGTCTGTCCCCGGCGGAGGAACCAGGGCTGTCCCTCCGCGACGCCGACTCCCTCTCGCCGGGCGCCAGCATCGNGGGGCCGCAGGGCCGGCTCCCCGCGCCTGCCGCCGGGGCCGCTGCCGCCCGCCGGGGCCGGCTCCTGCAAACGCTTCTCGGGCGAGAGGGGCAGCCCCGGAGCGCCCCTGGGCCGCCGCTTCCCTCCGGGGCTGGAGGCAAAGCGCCCCGCCGGGCCCTGGCCGGGGATCTCCCGCACTCCGGCAGACCCCGGGGCTCGGGACACACGCGCTGCCCTGGAAACCCCGCTGCAAATAAAACGTGCTGTGAGAGAGCTGTCTGGCCGGCTGGTTCTTTAAGTGCATTCCCTGGCATGGGGGAGGGCAGCGAGACTCGGCTGCGGGGCGCCCGCCAGCATCTCTACGGAGCCCCCACCCAGCCTCGGTCGCCCCTCGGCTCCTGCCTGCGGGGCACCCACCTCATCACGGCCGTCCCAAGCCGGGACATGGAGTGTCTTGCCGGGCTGGGGCCTGGCAGCTTATTCCTCATTCCACCAGTGCGTATTATTCTGAGACCACTCATGGAGCAACAAAAATGGGGAAGTTTAAATACTCACACTGTATGTCCTGTTATGTGCAGAGTTTCCTTTATTTTCTGCGAAAGTAAAAGTAATATTTCATAGTCATATTTTTCTATTCTTTCCTCCCCCCATTCCTTTCCCGTCCACCCCTGCAAAGCTCATGTTTCTTTCACTGGGTATGAAGATGGACTGTGTATTCCAGAATTTGACCCTAAGAGACTTAAGAGACTCTGCTCTTAAAACAACTGTATGATCTAGCTCTGATGCTGTGCTGGGGAATTTTACTTATTGCTCTGGCAGAGACAAATTTAGTAAAGTTAGTAAGAACAAACCTCATGTATCTCTTTCACAAGCCACGAGGTATATTTCACAATATTTGGAAAGCAGTATAGATTTACTTGCTCCTAATGACTTTGGTCTTACCAACCAGGATGCAAATTCATTATTCTACATGGCTCTAGAAATAGCCAGGTCAAATCTTCATGCGTCTTCAGACTTAACAAATATTTCCTTCCAGGCACTAAATTAAGTCTATCCATCATGAAAAATTTCCGTCTATTTGCACTTCTCTAGTTATAATTCAAAACTTTCCCAGCCAATGCCTCCACCCCCCCCCCCNNNNCCCCCCCCCCCCCCCCCCAAAAAAAAAAAAAAAAAAGAGATGAGATGGAGAGATGGGCTCTTTTAGTGCATCCAGAAATGTTTCATATGATAAATACTCTGAGTGGGAAGGGATATATACACCTCACTATTCTGGGATAAGGATGTATTTGCCATTTGTGTTTGTGTTGCTAGCACTCTGTGGCCAAGGGCCCTGGCAGTGGTATTTCACCTCTGATAAATCTTTCACTTGAACCCAGCCCAGCTTGCTCATGTCACCAAAAGTTATCACCTGAATGCTCTTTGGCAGTGTCTCTGAACCAAAGATAAAAGAAGCCTTTGCTTAGGGGTGGCTCTGTCCCTGTAACACACTGAGTGACTGTGTCTCCCACAAGGGGCCACAGAGAAGGTGAGGTGGCACCTGCCTGCCTGGGCCTGCAGCAGGGCAAGTAGCAGATGTGTGTCCGACACAGGGCAATGCCAGCCCTCCCTTCGTGCCCAGCTTCCCTCAAAATTACTTTCTGCCCTTGCGCATACCTCGAGGTAAGTGTTCTTTTCCTGCAGAGCATTTCAGGAAGAGCCTTGACCAGAATGGGCTTTCTGTGTATATAGATGTGTCTGAACTAATAATGGAGTAGAAAAAGTGGTTTTAAACCCCTGAGTTGCAGTCGTGCAGAGGTACAAACTAGGTATTCTCACACTGCTGTCATTGCAGATGCTTCAGGAGTATGCAAATCTTTCTTGGTTCTGGGGGATCACTTCCCGAGCCTTCTGTTCATAGGAATCCTTATGCAAGACTGTGAACGTCACTGGTTTTATTTCCTGGCTTCTCACACATTGCTGCAGTGTTGCAGTGTTCGCTCCTCTCAGTCAAAATACCATCCCAGGGATATTTCTTATGCCTAGGATTTAACAGAGTGAAGATGATTTTAAATGGTATTTTGAAGTGAGTTAAGCTAGAGAACTTTCAGCATTTCATTCTGCACTGTGCTGACCTTGGCAAGTGATCTCAGACAAAGTATGTAGAGTAACACTAGCAAATCACATGTTGGTAATGTACACCTCTCTTTGGCTGGCAGACATTTTAAGAGTTGCAAAAAGGTCAATACTTCTGAGAAGTAGCTTTTCAGAGTGTGAGGAGAAACATTCTGTCTGTGGGATGTTTGTCCGTAGCCTCCTAAGTCCTAATACAGTAGTTTACAATCTGTAGGTTTTGCTATACACATCTGGGAAACAAAATCTTAATTACAGGACACCTCTGCAGAAAGCTCCCATGAGCTGAAAAGTGCAACAATCCTTGTAAGGAATGGAAGTGAGCACCATGAAGCTGCCTTTAGTCTGTGGATTGGGAAGAACAACAAGGCTGATGGGAGATACACTGTTGTGGTCAGATTTTACATATTTAATAATAATATTAATAAGTGGAACTGAAAAGATTTGTGTTCTATATGAAACATGTTCATTTAAGGAAGGCTGTGCCCGGAAATAAATAAGAAAGTGACGGTCTAGAAAATCTGAGCTCCACCTATCCCAGTTCCTACTATGTGTCTGATTGCTTAAGGCTCTGGGACAGTGTGTAGTGGCCTCACAGGCAGGTGGGCAGGTGCAGGGACGTCTCATGGTGTCAGAATAATGAATGTAACACAGAAGCTGTGTTACAGCAAGTTTTCTGACTATCACTGCAAGGAAGGGCATAATTCTGTACATTTTTTAGAATAAAATTAATGTTGTATTGTACCTGAAAACCATGCTTATTTGGCTTAAATTACGACTGAGGGAGGCAGCTGAGCTTTGGGTTTTTTTGTGTGTGAAGTCTCTTGTATCTTTTGTTACAAACCAAACAGAGATCTTTAGTGAAATACATATTTTAGATTCAGATCAAAAGGGACATTTGCACATTTCAAAACTAACATAGAAACCTGGAAAAGATCTCTTAAATATAACATCAAGACAAAAATCCCACTTTCTTTATTGTCAAATTTCTTGAGTTGCTTGCGTGGAAAACCACTCATTTTGCCTGTAGGAAGAAATCAAGCTCTTTCTTTTCCTTCGGTAAGGCTTAAAAGTGATATGTTTTTAGTAATTAGTTCTTGGAGGATAAAGAGATCTTTATTCATAGTGCTTGTCTAAATATGCCTAGGAACACCTTAAATTCATAGCTACATTTCAGTGGAAATTCAGCATCTCTTCTTCCCAGTTCACCCTGCTTGTCAGGAGCAGTCAGACTTAACCACAGCAGGCAGCTCACCTCTCCCCATAATAAACCTCCTCCCTCACTCCCTTCTTCCCTCCTTTCATCCTCCTTCTCCACCTTCTCCTTCTCCTCTGCAGAAGCCTTGACTCGCTCATCACTTCTCCTTGCTCCTCTCAGCTGGACCTTGGCGTGCTGGAGAACTCACAGCTGGCCAGCTGATGACTGCTGACCTTTGGCAGGTTCTGCATGGGGTATCAGCCTTACAGCTGGCCGCAACTGCCTTCCTGGCAACTAAATGCCTAATGAGCTTGGCCAGCTGGAGACTGGGCTGGAATCCTGCTGGCTGATTTGACCCTGCATGAGGGATTGAGGGGTTCACCCTCAAATATGGAGGGAGCGAGCAGTGCCTCTGTCCATGTGCTGCTGCCCCAGGGCATTAGAGCCAGGCTTCTCCTACAGCCAATTGGATTAGTGGATTGATTAAAAAAAGAGACAGCAGAGCTGTATTTTCTCATGCTTTTTTGGAGTTTTCTGTTGAGTGTTAGATTAGGCTTCATTAGTGGCCTTTACCCTCACTGTATCTCACAGTGTTTACTCCATGGAGTCCAAGAGATACACCCATCCACCAGACCAGGGCTGGACTGAGGGAGTTATTCCCCTTCCCAAACATGGTGGAATATATTTTCCCTTTATCCAGCAGGTGCCCCACTTTCCTATCTCCAGGAGTTTATCCATCTTGGACACTCATAGCTCTCATGCAAAACCCTGTACTGCTACTTTCTCAAACGTCTCCTGCTTTCCACTCCTCTGACCAGCTGAAAGGCAGCATCGATCCATGGAGTCTGTCTTCTTTTTGAGCATTAGCAACGTTTATGAACTGCCTGGCAATCTGCTGAAAAATGCTGCTGGCTATGATGCCAAAGGCATTGCTCATCTGCTATCAAGGTGGTACCATGATATACGAGTGTCAGCAAGCCCAGAGAGAGATCAGAAAGGTATTTCAGCATCTGCATTAAATCAGGTGAATTTGGGTCTAACATTCTCTGAGAGGCCTTCAGACCTGGAGTAGCAGCAGAGGAAAAGACTGCATATTTTCTCATTATTTCTCTGATCCTCTATGGATATATGCTTTTGAACTGATGCTATTTTCTGTCTTAAAAATCCATATAACATGACTTAAAAAGTAGCTTTAAAAGCATTAAAACCCCTTCCAGTTGGCTGCAGTAGAGTCAGTCAGTGATCTGGAGGTGGCTGCCTTTGCTCTGATCCTCACTGTCATGGTTCTGTCTCCTTTGGATAGTATCAAGCTGATATTAGGAGCAGACACCACACTCCCTTCTCCTCTGGGCATAGGCTTACCAAGGGCTGTCGTTCTGATCCTAGGACTCCTACATTTCATGAACATTGTGTCTTGAGCAGCTGGGAATCCTTCTAGTCTTTTTTTCTCAGGTTGTATATAATGCTGTGAACTCCCACATGGGAATAGTTTGGCTGTAAAACTTCTGCAAATGGATGAGCACCATTCTCTTGGACACCTGCAGTAATGAAGACTTGAGCAGCACCTGAATAGTAAGATTTGAGCTCATAATCTCTGCATGATTAAATGGGGATTTTTCTGGGCCTCACCCTGAATTTAAGCATTCACCCTCAGCTTCCTTGCAAACTCTATGAGATTGTTTACCTTGTCACAGCATAGTGAGCGACCTCCAGTGAGGAGTTTGTTCCTGCTGTGCAACTGGCCAAGGAAGACACATCACATGAAGGTGCTTCATGCAGTGGGAAAGCAGACACCCCACTAATCTGAAGCTGTTTCATTGCTGGAAATATGGGTGAGTTAACACTCAGTCTGGGAGAAAGTGAGTGTCTCGTATTGGGAATTCCCTTTGGAAGACACACCTGGTGGCAGAACAAAGGGGGTTCCTGCTGAAGCAGGTAAGGTAAGCACAGAAAGCAAGGAGGGCAGTGGTCACATGGCTGGGTATGCAGCTACTCGATATGGAGTAAAGGGATAGTGACTGGGCAACTGGGAAAAAGTTTAATAACTCTAAAATCCCTTATGCTGAGCATGAAGTAGAGAAGAAACCAAGTAAACAAGGGCTGAGGCAGCTGTGTCCTACCAGTGCCTGAAACGCACATTTCTCACATGGTTTCACAAATTTCTCACGTTTATTTCCTGGGCGAAATACAAAAATGACTGAACTTTGAAATGTGAAACTTGTTATTTTTAAACTTCCTAATAAGTAGGACAGTGAAACTCCTTTTAGAAAAGTGCTCGTGAAAATGGACTTCTCAAGCAGAAGTTGTCTGCTCTGAGGGGTGTTCTGACCATGTCTGCCTCCCACAACCCACGTCCCCATTGCTCTCTTTTTTGTGGAAGATAAGGACCATGAGAAAAAAAGAAGTATGTATTTTGTTGTATAGTCTTGCTTTAATACATCATTTCAACAATACCATGATTACTTACATTCTTTTTTGTAAAGTGAATAGTCCTATTTTTTACTGCTTTTTACTTTCCATTTTTTCCCATCTCTATAGAGTTTTATTGTTTATGAACCACACTCTTGTTTAGATGAATAAATTTGAGTTCCATTTGGGTTGAATACATACAGAAACAACTCTTTGTCTTCATGTAAACTCTTTTTTAATCAGAAATAATGTGTTATAAAGTACAGCTAGACAGATAGCTTTATTCTTGCTGTAACTCCACTGAAGCCCCTGGAGCTTCACCAGGGACAGATTTGGGCCGGAAGGCCTAGAATATGGTTACAATATATTCATTTTCTCATCCTTCGGAAATGGACTGTTTATGCGCCAAGCTGTAAAGTGATATTCATGATGACTGAAGCTTGAACAACATTAAAATATCCAGATCCTCTGCTCCAAATCCTCTGGTATCCGAAACTGTTCCTTTGCTTTCAAAAGGAGGGGTTTACTGCTGCTGAGGGTAAACAAGGGCAGGGGCACAGCTTTGGTGCTCTCGCTGAAATAAGGACTAGCCTAGCTGAAGCTTAATTGTAGCGAGCCTGTTTCTCAGACACTGCCCCAGCACCAAAGGCTGCCCAGTGCCCTCTCCACCAGCTTTGCCTTCCTGGTCCTGTGGCAGAAGGTTTCCCACTGATCCTTTCAGCTCAGAAATCCTTGTGAGACTTGCTGCCCCATTCCCCAAGCCCTCTTTTCAGAGGAATTTTTCTTTAAATGAAAAGTACTGTGAAAAATTGCTTTTAATTGCGATTATAATGGATACAGTGGTTCACATAGCTTGCAGTGTGCTTGAGAGCCAGAGCCCACACTCTGTTCACACACTGGCATGTCAAGTACAATCATGTTTTCTGTTTAATTTGGCCATGGTATCTAGAAGTAGAAACTTCAAATTGTGCTCACAATAACTGCAGTGTTGTTTTGATGGTCTTGGATGCCAATCAGCTCTTACTGAATAGGTAAGATAAAGTAGGTACTTCCCTACCTAGCACAGAAGTTATTGATAGGTAATAGAGTGCAAGGAGCTCTTGAAGAACTCTTCCTCTGGAGCCTAATTATTTTTAAAAAAACTGCCCATCTATTTAGTTAGAAATAAAGTCAGAGAGAAAATGTTGCTGAACATATGATAAAACCCTCCCCTTTTTGAAAACAATTTTCAGACTCATTAAAAAGAAATCAGTATGTATAAGATCTTAGAGTAAGATGCAACCAAGTTTATTTTCACATCCTTTTGAACCAGTAGAAATACCTGTGCACAGGCATACTTTATATATGCAGGTTTTAGCAAGTTCAAAGCCTAAAAGGGAGTCCATTTGGGGGAAGGGAGAAAACCAGTATAGCAGTATTACGAGATTCTTTATTTAAAATGACATAGGAGTATTTTTGGGAGGATTGGTCATGTGGTGAGTCTTGACGGAGTCTTCAGCCCCCACATAATTTTTATTATGTGTAATCCTGGTATGTTAGATGTAGATGTCTGTAGCGTTTTGGGCAAAGCCTTTCCCCATAGCTTTATCATCACACTGCTGCAGGTGATTTTTTCAGAAAGCTCAGGGCCTTTAGAGACGTTAGAGTCTCCTGGCAAGCAGCAGTTCTGCAAATGGGAGGTTCTGCATCTTTTAGCTATCTGAATAGCTCTGTTCGATTCTAATCTTGAAGGTCACTTGGTTAAAAGCTGTGAGCAACACCTGCAACTCTTCTTCCTCTAATTCCGGGAAGAAATGTGCCTGGCAAGTATTTTGTGGTTTATGAAAGCTTTTATGTTCCTGTTTCCTGCTTCCTTTAGAAAAGGAGAAAAGCAGTGTATAATCCAGCCGAAAATGTGGGTCATCTGAGAACTGCCTGTGCTGTAAGAATTAGAGCATTGCCCCAACATTAAACAGTCCTCAGAATTTTCTGATGACATGCATGCTCAGGCAGGATTCGGCGGGTCAGAGCTGACACTGGTGCTGTTCGGCACGGCAGATCAGCAGACCAGGCTCTAACTTAGAGCTGGAAGTAGGAAGAAAAGCTTCTGGATTAATTTCAATGCTGTAATTCTCTCACTGCAATTAAATGAAACGAAGCACTTGGTAAGAGAAGGGAAAAAACCCTGAATCCATATTGTAGGCATATGCTGTGCATCTGAGCCAAATGTGACTTAAATAGCCGTAGCCTGAAAATTGGAATTTATAAGCATAACACCAATCCAGCACAAAGTATAACACACAAATACTTACACAATTAAAAATAATTCAGCAGCATCCAAACATAAGAACACTATAATCTATATTCTTTTGGTCTTAATAGAAGTGCCTACCTTCAAGTGATACCCTACACTTCTGTGAGTTTTTATTCCCTCTGGCTTCTCCAGAGAAGTCTGCTGCAGCTGAGGCCCTTTTGGGTGCAGGAATTCAAAGCTGAAGAATCCTTTTTCCAGTGGGATTATTCTTTTTATAAGGCTCTGTGTGTGTGCTGGAAAAGCAATTTATTTTGCCACTAATGTGGGATAAAGCATCATTATGCTACTCAGCTGTCACTGGGAAGTATTTGAAAGTGGTAAATCTATTTTGGGCCCAGTAGTAGTTCTAATCATTCCAGCCTGAATAAAAAAAGTAGGAAGTACAGGACAAGGTCTGAACTCTGCTTCTCCACTCCCTCCCTCCCCCCCAAAAAATTCTGAAACTTAAGGGACAGATTTTCTACAGAATGTAGGATTTTTAAAATGTGTCATTTCTCTAAAATGTTGAAGTACCTAATTTTAAATATATGACTAAAAATCAGCTGTACTATTTAAAACATTGAAATATATAGGAGTTAGGCACTTCACGAAATCCTATGGCAGACGAAGGCTCAAATTCTCCAGGGGGATTAGGTGTTTAAATATAGCTGAGAATCAGAGACTCCAGATCCACAAGCAGGGTTAGGGATCCCCAGTGCCAAGGGCCTTGTCCTTGTAAAGCTATACAGAACACTGGGAATACGCGAAATTCTCAACATGCGGTGAGAGGCACCTGGGCCTCAGTGTAACGTCTGGGAGTACATAATGTGAAGCAGGGCTCTGCCTAAATAGCAAGAATTCGATGAAGAACATGCCTTACTTAAGTGTCTTAATCTGGACTGGAATATATTGTCTTTCAAGATCAATCTATCTTTCTTTCTGTCTGTCTGCCTTTCCATCCTGTGCCCCAGCCCTGTGTTCCATGGTCTAAGCAGGGGCAAATACTTCACAAACTAAAAGGGGGTGTGCAATTGTTCCCCTTTTATTAACTGGGTTGTTACTTACAGCACTCACTCATGATGTGGAAAGACGGGTTCGAGCCCTTTTCTGTCAATGTCGAAGGGACTGTTTTGATCAGGAGAGAAGAGGGTGTTTCAGGGCATGGTGTCTCCAGTTCATATTTGAGTTGCACTACTATGTGGACTAAACTAGATGGCCCTTCCTTCAGCTTGCATGACGACTTTGGCTTCTCAGACGTTTAAGTTGCCCCTAAATAAGCTTTCTGTTTCCTTTTTCCCCAGGTTTTGGGGTGGATGAATCGTGTGGCATATAATCATCTCTTTTTGAAGGGCTCTGTGATCTTTTTGGTCATGTGTCTGGAAGCACAGCTAGTACATGGCTAAACTGTTGGTGTTTTCCATCCTGCAAGGACAGCACATTCAGTCCTGTGGCAAGACCTCTTGTGTGTGCTCAGATGTGGTGGGAGCAGTCTGCTCATCCTCATTTTCATGTGTGTCCCTTGCAACAGGTATTTTGGTCACAAAGGAGGCATACTTCTCATTGAGCACAAATAGGCAAGGTCAGGACCTACAGCCCATGCTTCTTCTTCAGACTGAGTGGGTATCTTGGAGCAAGAGCCTTGTAACCATTGGGCTGCTGCAGAAGGCGGATCTTTTTGGGCTGTGAACTGGACACTCTGTGACAGGAAAATCCATCAACTCTGCTGTGGCCTTGGAGGAGTATGAGCAGTAGTAACAAGGAGGTCTTGATCCACCACAACTGTTCGCTGAATGACCTGGGTATTTGGGTATTTCTAGACCTTTTTGCCTTCTAGAGGAGGTCTCCTTGCCAAACCTGATCCTCTTAGGACAAGCTGGAGCTCTAGGACGATTACAAAAAGGTTTCTGATAAACATCAAGTATACATACTGGGATAGCAATGTATAATAACTTATTCTCTGCCTTCATCAAATATTGGAGGAAGTTTCTTTCCAGTGATCACCATGCACTTTGAATAGTTATGTCCAAGAATCATGAACAGGTTTGCATATTACACGTAGCAACTGCTTCAGCCACTCAGAGCACTGAATGAGAAACAAGGAGAAATCTGTGCTAGCTGCAGGTATTTGTAACCTCTGTTGTTGAATTGAATTATGACTCTATGGGGAAGAAGGTTAATGAATTGAGGATGAAATGGCAGTTACCTCAGGCGCACATCTGGAGCATATTGTTGTGTGATGTCTCCTACATTTTGGAGAAAATTCAGCAGCGAAGTGCGGTGTTGCTGCAACAGTATCTTAAGGACTGGTGAGCGTCCTGGGGTCTGGCAGCAGGTCACAGAGCATGGGCATCTTTTTCCAGTGCTCAAGTAGTTCCTGGCTTCAATACTCTCAAAATGAATGTGTGTGTGAACAGTGACTCATGAATAATGCTGAAGGATACAGCAATGTCCAGGCAGAAATATTTGTCCTTTTGCTGCACCACAGGTGGTATAATTTGGCATGATTCCTTACCTGCTTGTACTGTTCTGTGACCAGCATTTGTCACTTGGTTGCTTTTTTTTTTAACCTCTATTCCCTAAAATCCTGTGACTTAGAGTGACTTAAAGTGGTGGCAGTCACCCATGCCAGATTCCTGTGATTTTGCACATTTAAGGATGCTAAAGCAGCAAGGTCCATCTCGCAGTACACAGGATGCATCTAACTGCTTATCCTGCTTGAACCTGCTTATCTCTCCCCGAAAGGAAAAACTGATCAAAAGGTGTACACAGCCTGAATAAACCCATCTGCTATTACTAGTGCATGACAAAGATCCAGGCTGCTGTTTATAGCTTTCAGAAGTTGTTGTGATGTGGAGTGGCATCAAAATGCACAAAACCATTTTCCATCTGGGTCTCTGGGAAAATGTGGATGCTGTTCTTGTGCATTTAAACTGAGCCTTTTTCTCTGCTGCTTCCCAAGCTTCTCAGTTATAAATAATGCTGATCCTGACCTTCTACTCAGCCCTAGTGAGGCCACATCTGGAGTGCTGCATCCAGTTCTGGGCTCCTCAGTACAAGAGAGTCATGGAGCTCCTGGAGTGGGTCAAGCAGAGGGCAGCAAAGATGATTAAGGGCCTGGAGCATCTCTCTTATGATGATGGGCTGAGGGAGCTGGGCCTGTTCAGTTGAAGTTGTTGATTCAGCATCATCTGTGTGCTGCAGACATGTACAGATATTGTTCTTTGTCTCAGTTATTGCCTACTACTTCATACAGTCAGAGTTTGCTCGGCTTCTGTGCACTGATCTCTGGCAGCTTCTGTCCTGTGGTAAAAGTTTTTGTGTTCCTCAGCTAAAATGCTGCATTCTGCAGCATCTAAAACTTAGGCTTCTTATCTGATGTTTATCTAAGTTCCCTCTAGTGAATGAAGGAAAAGAGGCATCTCCCATTATTAATACGCGATGGAAGAGATATAACTACCCAATATATTTTCTTCAGTGACAAGCTGGGAATAGGATGCTCCTAGAGACAAACCAAGAAACCACAGTACTTTCAATGGGGAAGGTGAGAGAGTGGTTTTATGCTGCTACACTGGCTGAAGGAGAAACATGTTAAAGCTGAGATGGGAATTAAGACTGGCAAGGCAGACGGGAGAGGGAGATGGGATGGAGGAGGATGATTAGAAAATTCTTCTGCTGTCTTCGCTGAAAAAAAAGGTATTACTTTGTGTCAGTAACCATTACACAGATTAGGTGAATCACCTCTTGGAGATAATTGTTCCCTCCATTAGCTGCAGAGAGATGGTAGCTGCAATTAATTGCACCTTCACTGACACTGGTCTCTGAAAAAATGTCAGGTGTTTTTGTCTGACTTCTCAGTCACTTCAGCTGCTTCAACAGTTAGTTTTACAGTCAAAGAAACATGCCAAATCGTCATCTAATTCGACACTTAGAACTATTCTTTTTTTCCCCTCCTATTTTTTTCCAGCTTTGAAGACTGTCATTCTTTGACTCTTGGCTTACAGAGCAAATTTGCTTTAAGATTGCATTCATCTCCTCAGTAAGCCAGATCACCTGCATAGCTGAGCTGAATAATTTAATAAAGGCAAGATGACTGCTTCTAAAACATGCTTTGGAGGTGTACTAATTGTAATGCAGACAGCTGCTGAGGGTTCATTAGTTCAGCAAAGATTCTGGTTGAAAACTCTTTTGTATCGCACAAAAATCACTTGCACTTCATTCGAGTCAATGAAATTTCTCACATTCTTGCTCCATGCAGATTTAAAATAATTATCCTAGAATTAGCCAGGGATACAGGGAAGAAACAGTCTCAGCCACACCAGCCTCAGTGGAAGACTTGTTTACAGATATTAGGAGACTATTATTTGAAGCAACTGGCATGCATTTTGACAAAACATATTTTTGGCCTTACCTTGCCCTAAAGTCTAAATTTGGCAAACAGTTAGGTAGTCACACCAGACAATTCCAGGATGAGCATAGGTATCCTGTTACCTTTCCTTGCCTAGGATTGTAACTGTTATCAGAGTCAGTGGGTTTCTAACAGAACTGGAGCATCTGGGCTGCTGTTAAGCACCATAGTCAGAACATGAAAACTGAACAGGACATCTGGCCCTTAACAGACAGTGAAGGCTGTCAGAGCCTGGGCTTCACCTCTGAAGCTTGCTGAAGGTAGGACTATTTTATCATTTGGCTTCTTTCCTCTATCCTTTCTTCTAAACACTGGTGCCAGTTTTCTGAGGGCTCCTGTATTTGTCAAACTAGTGCTTCTTGTGGGTGTTGCCTTCTTCTAGGCCTTTCAGAGAAGAAGCTGCCGGAGAATATAAGATCTGGTGTACATAATGTAGCTCCTAGTTTTTTTTCCCCACTGAAAAAAGGAGAACTTTCAGATGCCTGCATACTTCAGCTAAATATCAAAGCCTTGATTGAAGTTGGTGGAGAAAGAGGAAGAAATTACAGGAGTGTCTAGAAGGGGAGAAATAAAAACGCCCCTAGAGCTAATCCATAGAAACACCAGGATCTAATGACCCGAGATTCTGTTTGGGTGTCCCTCTGAGGAAGGTAATGCCAGGCAGTGGTACAGACTGTTATCATCTTTGAGAAAATCACAGCTACAGTGGAAACCCAATTTGATGGCTGTCTTTGGCAAGTCCCCCACTAAAAGCAGAGCAGCTGCTGCAGTGGGAGGTTCATGACTTGCATCGATTTGTTACTGCACCTGCTTTAGGTGGCTCCCTTCAGCAAGGCTTCATCTTTCATTTACTTCAATGTGGGTGATACCCTTGTCTAGCAGTACTGTGGGACATTTTTTTCATCAGACATGTATAATCTTCAGCAGCAGCAGCAACAGCAGGTAAAGTGTGATCAGACCCTGTGTGCAGTCCAATAACCATGTTAAGCAATATTTACATTAACCCCAAAATTATTACCCAGGTAAGAGTATCGCTTTTATTGCCATAATCCTATTGCTATTTGCCATTCTTAGCACAGAGATTATTCACTCATGCGGTGTTACTGTACATGTAAATCGAGTTCAGTTTTCTGAACTGCCCATTCACTGTGATATGTGTGGCAATATGCCGAATGAATGCTGCGTACATCTCTGGTGCAGCTTTTTAACGCTCGGAGGAAAGAAGCCCTCGGCAGTGACGGCGGAATGAGCTGCTGTCGGTGCCATGAACATCCTTTTACACTAGGCGTCTCCCTTGACGTATTTATTCAGCTGAGAGCTCCACCTGCCGTGCCCGCTGAATGGAGTCAGGAGTAGGTAGGGACGCTCAGATAGATTCGTACAAAGGGGCTGAAAACCTGTTACAGTGCCATATGCATAGTGGAGACAAATATTGCTCAAAACACCTAGTCAGCATTTCTACTTTAGTCTGAGTTAACTGATCCTTAAACCCCCTTCACATGACCAAGTTTACGTTTTTCTTTAAGGGTACTAAGACCAAACGGTGAATAGTTTAACTTCTTTCTGTCAACCCTACGGACAAGATAAGGACAACATGCACAAAACCGAGGCTCAAAAGGTGGTGCTGGCGTAAGTTCTGCACTTGAAGCATGATGTTAGTAAAGAAATTAATAGTTTGTTATGCGTTCGATCCCTGGGAGTTTAAGAAAGGCTCTTGCTTTCTTATTGCTTACTCTTGGAAACCTACTTTGAAAAAGAATTTTGAAACAAATGAAACATTGGTTCCTGGATGTCTTTTTCTAATACAAACACTTCCAGCCTGGATGGCTGAAGGCACTGACTCAATGTTAGGTTGCTGCCAGGAGTTGGTTCCACATTTTTACCTGCGAAATTCCAGCCAGCCATGGGTCTACATGCCAGATGTCCTGGATTTTCTTCACCTGTAAACCTCAGTTGTTCAGTGTGTGCACAGCGACTCTGACCTACTGCATGTGTGTGAATTCACAGTGTAATGCCTCAAGCAGGTCTAGATGTCCACTGGTTCCGGATAAGGAGCTGTTTCAGCCAGAGGAGGGTGTATGGTTGTTCCACAGTCACCGTCGTGGCATAGAGCGCTTTGCCAGCAGGGAACTAAATGAAAATGAAAATCATCACCTGATGAAAAAGGAGTGACTCAGGAGAGAGGTGACATTCTCAGCATATCTGTTTTTTTTTTCCAAGGTTTATCTACTATTTTTCTACCCTCTCAACGTATTTTTCCCCACATATCCCTGAGGGCTAGTGCAATTATTTTGTATAAGGCAACTAAGACAGCTGACTATGGTGGCCATGAGAGGGCAGCTAATGGATATGGAGCGCAAGTGAAGAGCAGAGCACTCCAGAAGGCAGACATGGCAAAGCCTAAATGCCGTACCTGCTCAAAGAGATGGCATGTGATCAGAAAGTGTCATTGCTCAGCTAAGAGAAAACTCACATGGAAAGAAAGGTAGGGGAATACTGCAGTGGGAGAGTTGGAATAGCTTTGTGGTGACATTTGGGCTCTTATCAAAGGGAATTTGTGAGGCCAAAAGGTGGAGTGATAGGAGAGAGATCAGTGGAGAAGTACCTCGGAGCTGCTCTCATCTGAGCTGCGGCCACTCTTACCCACCAAACTGTTCATGGCTACCTTAACATACCCAGAATTCTTCCCATGCTGTTTCAGCTAAGCATTTTGTTTTGTTCTTTCCAAAAACTGCTATTAGAGACATGGTTTATCCTCCCAACATTAAAAAAAGTAACTTGTTCAGATAAAAATAATACTCTATATTCCTGGAGAAGTTTTCATGGATAAGTGAAAAATTTTAAGTGTCTTCCCTCTTCTGTAGTGCTGCACTGGCTACTCTGTACTTCAGAGGTTGTACTTTGTCTCTTATGTTTCTTCAGTTTCAACAGAAATGTTAGGGAAGCGTCTCCTGAGATCCAGTTTTTAATTGGACCAGTTTACAAGCTAATCTCAGGCTTCCAACTGGAATATCATTACGTGGAAGTGCTGGTCTGTTTTGGGATGTCAAAATTAAAAGGTTGGGCAAGATTTCCAACTTCAGACTTAACATAGTTTTCCTTGAAACAAACATGAATTTGTGTGTCTATGTAACATACTTTCAGAAAACACACTCAGAGTTCTCTCAGCTTGAGAATTGCTGGTGGGGAGAAACCGTAACAGGACTAATGAAGGAACTTTCTGTAGGACTGGGATATGTTTGGGTATCACCTTTTTGCAGCACAATCCAGCTTCACACATCTCAGAGAGAGGAAGGAAGAGGTATTCCTTCGCCCTATCAGTCCTTTATGATTTGACAAAAGGAACTGCAATTGCTGAATCATATGCTTCTCTTGGGGTTGATGAGTTGACAAGAGTGAAACTAACTATAAGAAGGTAAATTGAAAGCTGCTCAGAGATTAAACTCCTATGTGACTTTTTTTTTTTCTTGGATCTTGGAAAAGATGTTCCTTTAGACATCTGCTTTTGTAATCTTTTTACTTAAGCCTAGGTAGCTGCAGGTTTTAGATTTCACAACTGGGCAAGTTTTGCTATGACTCTTGTTATCCCAAATCCCTATGCTGGAAGTTTAATGGCTTTCATTTTTTGCATCTCTGTTTGTAATCAGAAATCAAAAGCAATAGTTCATCTTTTTGGTTACAGGTATTGTAAAATGCACACACACTAGCCCACACACTGTTGGAGATGGCAGTACAGACTTCTGCTATTAGCATTCACAGGCTGCAGCTTCTTACAATCTCCTCCTGTGTGCACCACAACCAAAGCATTTTGCTAACAATACCGGTGCTGAGCTCTTAGATTTCTTAGAATGGTTCAGAACAGACATCTGCAGTGACAGGAACCTCCTTACAAACCAGAATACATACAAGTCCTCTTGGTCGTCTGAGTTATGCATGTAGAGGTTTAAGACTAGGGAATTCAAACACTGGGGACTTTTTATTGATTTATTTTGAAGCTGTGTATGAGTGTAGCAGCAACACATCCTCAAAAGCTATTACTTATTCCAAGCTAGTAGTTTAAGTTGTTTAGTAGTGGCTCTGCTTATGAAGTTTTTAACACAATGCCTTACTCTATTTCAAGGTGTATGTCAGAGACAGCTGGAATCAATCACATTCAATGGATACCTCTAACTCTTGACTTTGGAAACAATCAGTGTAAGCTCCACAGCTTGATTTTGGGCAGCTGAAGGTAGAGACAATGAATCCATCAAACACGTATCTACATCTTTCTGCTCGTTCAGACTGCATTCACTTCATGGACAAGCAGGGTGAGCATGGGTCTGCTTGCAAGACTGTTTGAGCACATCCCTAATTCATCCTCACCTTCTCATGGCTAAGCACAATGAGCTGTATGTCTCATCAGACATGTTTGCAGCAGGCAGCACATTCTTGCAAACTGACCCCCCCCCCAAGAATACTCTCAGGTTTAGAAATCTGTTTTGTTTTGTTGAATGCTGGATTTGGAAACGGTCTCACTAATACTTATTGAGGGACAGTACTGCTTCTAGCTAAAATCCACTGCTTACACATGGAATGGTCCTTAGTACTTCCAGACACTTTTCTGCATAATAAATTTCAAATTCTGAAATCATGCTTAAAATCCTGCTTGATTTCAAACTCAGGCAAAACCATTCCCCTTCTTGTTTAGCTTTTTTTTTTTATTCTAGGAATTTGGTTTGCTCGCGAGATCTTAATTTCATTTAGAACTCTAAAATCCCTAGTTAGTAGATGAGTAAATGGTTTTTCTCTTGCAAATGAGGCATATAATTTTGTGCCTTCTGCAAGAGTTCCCAAAGGTTACTAAATCATACTGGATTCTTAGCTGTGATAAATACATATGCAAGGGACAATGTATAGGACTGTGAAATCTGTAGTATTATTCACCATGAAACTGCAGGTAGATTTTTATGTCATTTTTTCCACTCACAGGCATTCATTGACTTTTAATCTATGATTGGTCACTAGAAGAGAAAAATTCAAGCTAGTTAGCTTTTTGCTTCATCAAAGACTATGGAATTCTTCAGTACCTTATAAAGTGCCAGTCAGACCAAATGGTGCAAACAGAAAAACTATGGCTAGCACAGCAGAGCCATCAACTTCACTAATTAAATGCCACCAATCCTGAATCTCTATTATTATTAGATCCTGCACCTGGATCTTTGGTGTAAGTGAACATGCTGCAAGAGTGTGTAAACACTCCTTTGGTTACTGTAATAAAGAGACAGAAAAGGCGCTTGGATCTCCTACCTCAGTTTGCTGCCAGTGCAGAGAAACATGAGGGAGCCCCAGAGGTAAATATGGGCAATAAAACTCACTAAGTCGAATGAAAGAATATCAATTTAGTGTAGTGGAACAGCAAGTGCCAGGAGACCAATCAGTTAAAATACAATGCACAAATACCTGCAGACCTGCATATAGAAAGGGCTGTCTTCCCTGCACTTCTTTTGGATACTTATTCAGCCGTGCACATGTGGAAGAGCCGTACTGAATCAGGACCAAATACATTTAAATCACAAATGAAAATACCGGCTTACAAGCAAAAGCACATCATAGGCTTAGGGACAGTGGTTATTCTGTGACTGAGTAGCTATATGTTTCATTGATAGTAAGGGGCATGAAAAGCAACAGAAAGTTATTTCTACCTGCTTCCACTTCAAAGTCATTGACGGTTCTTACTGTTAAACGTTGGCAAAGACTAGAATGTTAATTTTAGTGTGTATAAATAATTTATTGAATAATAAGATGATAATGAATTTGATAAGCTTCTCTATATGAATGACAGTCTATTATTGAAATTTATTAATCAGCACATTCAACTCAAATTTTTTGAGGAAGAGGAGGGAAGGAGGTGGAGAGGCAGTTCGGAAAAATGCAGTACAGTGGGCTGACTAAATCTGAATACTTGGTCTCTGAAAATGCAGCTATCAGTGTAATTCAAATCATACTGATGAGGTACAGAACAGTTATATGCAGTCATAATAACAACTTATATACTGTCAATATTAATAGCAATGCCTGTTTGAGAACAGTTTTAAAATAGGTACGTACAATTTTATTAAGTATAAAAAGACACCGTGCAGAGCACAATACAATATATTTCATCTTCAGTTCTGGTAGCCCTCAAACTCCACTGTCTTAGTTGATATTGTCACCAATGACCGCTGAATACAATTACCTCTCTGTATAAAATGAGGCTTCTTTCAAGCTGTTTGGTTCTAAAAATACAGTAATTTCCTTTCAATGGTTACTTACACTGATGAAACACTGTCAAGACTGTTGGCTAGCCTGCATTTTGTTTCTAACATACGCTATGATACTGCCAATTTTGCTTTGTCTCTCTCTGTTTGAGAATAAATCCTCCAATATATTACTTGTTTCTGACTTTGTTCCAAGTTCAGAACAGAACACTGTTCTGACCAATTCTACATTCCATTCTTCACATTACTGAACTTTCACTGACATCAGCAGGAGTTTTCAACATGCAATGACTGTATGGTTTTCCCCTAAGCTCCTCTTCTCCTCTAGTCTTTTCTAATGAAGCACAGAAGGCATGTAAAAATGATCCTTTTTTTTAGGATTTGGGGGTCTATTTTCTCATTTTCTTGAAATCAGATGACATTTACAGCCTTTCAGCTTTGACTATCTTCTTTGGAAAAGCAGACATGTAAACTTAAGAACTTACAGATTTTGCTTGCACATTCCAATTTGGTTTAATTAAAAAAAAAAGTCAGAACTCTAATTTCAAATTGATTTAAATGATAATGTGTGAGTCTTAAAAGAAACAACTTACACTTCCTCCTCTCTAAAATATATTAACATTAGACTGGAAAATAAATTAAACAATACAGAAATGCAGAGAATATGCTATCACAGTAATATGCCAAACAAAGCTCGGTCTTTTGCTAACATTAGCTTACTACATTTGCAATACATGCTAAGCAAAGACCCTACTTCTCTAACAGGTACATTCAGACAATATATATTTTATGGAATAAATATATAATATATCCAGTTATAGATTTCTGAATAGTAACTATAATAGATACAAGCAATACCTACATTTAAAAATACAGTTCTAGGCTTCCCTAACTTTACAACTAATAAAATTAAAGTTGACCTAAAACTTTCTCACTCTGTTGATGCATAATAAAATATATGGAAACACCAAGAGTAAAAAGCCAATTGCTTCTACAAATGGAATACTTTATAAATATAGTAAATTGCTATTTCCAGAGGGAAATCTGAAAATTATAAACAGGAAGTTAGGTTAAAACAGCTCTACAATATATAGTACAAAGTGGTTATGAAGCGTGATGTACGAGTTTGATGTCTGTGGCAAAATTTTGAACTGATGTTTTTCATTTTTGGAGATAACTGTAGAGAAAGATCCTGCTCTCAAAAGCAGCCAATCTTAACCTCCTGAAACAAAACTTTCAGTGACTGGAGAAAGCCAACTAGAAATTTGTCAGAGTAAGGAGTGCAAGATTAGATCAAACAGAATTATTTGGAAGCCCTGGACTTCACTGTTTCATAGGGTTTACCAATCATGCTGTTCGCATTAGGAACAGAGTCACAGAAGTAAAAAGTATCTGTGACTGCTGCGTGCTGAAAATCCTTATCACGATAGTACCCTCCCTACGGCTCACTTAACATTAATCTGGTACTGTACATTCTCCAGATGAATTCTGTTTCATGTTCCTGTAGTTGTTTGCTTTTGCTGGAATACCAGAGTACAGCTCTGGCTGCTTGATTACTGAACTCTTGATTGAGGCTTCTTCTTTCTTGAGAACAACCTAGAATTAAAGAAACACAATCCTCAGAGCAAGCACAAAGAACTGAGGAATTAAGCTGCTGGCTGTCTCTGCTTGCCTGTCTTCTCTTTCAGTCTGAAATCAGCAAAAATTCCTTACTTGCTAATGAAATGATTTAGGAACTGAAAAAAATTAAAAACTTCACATGTATGTCTGTCTCCTGCAATGGCCTTGTTTTACACAGAAACCTCAAGCTTACTTCATGAAATACAACTGCTTATACCTCTTGTCTGAGTTGAGGCCCTGAAGTGGGATTCAAAACCTTCTCAGAGCCCTTGTTTGCATCAACAAATCTGGAATTCTGGTGGTCACAGGACAGGGTGCTTACAAGGTGGGTGTTTTCCCCTGAATACCAACAGAGGTCAGTGTCAACACTACTAAGAATGAAACCATCACTGGGCACTTCAGATTTTGACTGGGGACTTTCTGAGTCACTTGTTGACTCTAGTACACGCGTGCTGTTTTAGGAACAAACAGCTATGAGATGAGGGCTCGGATCTAAGTCATTGGGACATGCTTCCTACTTGATTTTATTTAGGCAAATGGAGCCTATCTATAAATGTACTCATACCACAAACTCAAGTGATTTCAGAAGAACTGCATATACAGAGAATCTCACATGCCACAGGGAGACTTGCAAGCCTCTTGGAAGCTATTGTAATAGTGAATGTCAGTCATGAGTGAACAAAATACTTCCTACGAAACTGTAAAAGCAAGCACTTAGAAGTCCCCTGCAGAGTAACCAGAATGAAGTTTGGGTTCCCTGTAGCAAGGAAGACTTTTCTTCACCTACCACCAGCAAATCTTGATGTTTTGTTGCAGAGTGGTAACAGATTAGTTGAAAATGCTTTCAATCTGGTGGCATATTCTTACTTGTCATAAATGCTCTGGTTGTTAATATAAAAATAACGTTCCCAGGACTTCTTTCACTTGCAGATAAGCCAGAACTGCACAGTGGCTATTGGTCTCAGGGTTATTAGTTGGAAACTGGCTCCAGAATTTGCTAGTGCCTTTAACCTGTTTTCAAAATGCATTTTTACTGGGAAAAACGATGTGGAAATGTACCGAAGAATGAGCTCTGCTCATCGTGACTGCACTAAGTGCTTGCTGGGGCCCCAAGGGTACCTCCAGGCCCCTGACTGTCCCCGCTTGGGGCCCCCTCCGTCCCATCCACGGCCCAGGACTTCATGTCAGCCCCCAGGACCATCATCTCCTGCCGCAGCAATGCCGCAGCAGGGCCAGTCTCCAGCTCCCCATAGCCCTGCCCTACTCAGCCATGGGATCCCACTAAACTGGGCACACCTGTGGGCTCATGTCCCAGCTTGTCTCTATCCCCAGGCAGGTGCCCAGGCCTGGGGCTGCCCTGCTCCTGTCTGGGGCTGGGATGGGCTCTGGCACCAATGCTGCCCTGACAGACCCCTGGAAGCGGCTGGCCCAGGTGGGGTGCTGTCAGTGGACTTTAGGGAAGAACAATGAATCCTCTCACCTACGACATATGGTTTTGCTGTGTAGTTTGCTGCTGTTGCTGCTGCTGAATGAGCAATTGCTGCTGTTGCCGGCGCCGGGCTGTTCTCAGTTTTTCGAAGCGAGCCTCCATCTCCTCCAGCACCTTGGGAGTGTAGCGCACCACCAGCTTCACGCTGTCTTTGGCTGCCTTCAGTAGCTCCACCGCCTTCTCGTGGTGTTCTCCTTCCACACTCTGGGAGCAAGGAGAACAGATTTAATAGTGAAAATGGTACTTTGATCCAGAGCTGTCTTTTTCATGTGGAAGGCCTGTCAGAGTTTTAGGTAGTTTCCACACCTCACATTTTTTTAAGGGACCACTAAAAAGAAAATGTTAAGTAAGAGTTATGCACTGCTGGGCATGTATTAATTTTCAAGCTCTGATTTCTATGCTAATGTTGCTTGAAACAGTATATTTCCAAAACAGGGAGGTGACTTGGCTGTTAAAGAGAGTATTCAATTTCTACCATTAAGTGGACTGACTGGAGTGCTTTTTAGGCATGTGCATGGTTACACACCTTAAGAAAAAGGGAAAAATTTTCTAATGGTGCATGACTGTCCACATGTGTTGTAGGACGTATTCCAAAAAACTGAAGTATCTCTGCAGAGAAAAAAACCCAACAGCCTGAATATCTGCAACATTCACATGGATTTTAGATCATCTAAAAATAAGTCTTTTTCTTCCCACTTAAAATAAATCAAAGTTTTACTACCTGCTGTGTTTTAAAACTCCTATGTATACAATGCTATGTAAAATGAAACTATACCCATAGGCTTCCAAAGAGAAGTAGCAGCATTCAAAATATTAAATTCAATTCACACAAAAAGAATAACTTAGCATTGTTATAGCAACTGCCAGAAGAAAATTCTTTCTATACTCATCTCTCCTACTTGACTGAGTAGCGTTGTGCAGGAACAGTGAGTAAGAACTACTTCTGATGTGGCACATTAAGATGTAGAAGTAATGATTTAAAAGTTTCAAAAACCAGGCACTCTATTCAGATAGCATAAACAATTAAAGGTTATTGCTTTGCTAGTTATCTTTCCCTCTCCTGTTAAATATTCTTCAACATATTAATACAAACAATTATTTTTGGTCTGAGTTAACTGACTAGACTTAAGTTTCTACAGAAATTTTAAGATGCTTTGGAAACATTAATGAAACTCAGAGAAATAATGAATGTCAGGTGCTGAAATGATTACCAGAAATAGAAAAAACCTTCAAGAAAATACACATTTTGAATTGTATGTTCACAAAATTACTCCAGTAGATCCAAGGATCTTCAAGAAAATTCATGATCTGTGATGACCAGATTTGTTAGAAATTGCAACTGGGATAAATCTGCTGGACAAGCACTGCTACTGGAAAGTAATTTGGAGAAAGAAATTGTTTCCTTACAAATATTTGAAAAAAAAAAGGAAACTCTTGTTGCACAAGTAACAGTGTCTAATGCTTCAGAGCGAACTAAGTGTAAAGTGAAAAGCTATAGATGAACAGGGTGTTTTGTGAAATTGCTGTAATGAACAAGTCACAGATACAAAGGAAAACTTCTTCCCTACATCCCTGAGCCTGTAACTGTTCAATGTTAGTTAGGTGATCATAACTAACACATGCTGTAACTAGCTCTCTTTTATAGCACATTCTTTGTGACTGGCTTTGCTACTGGCTTTTAGAGATGTAAGTCTCACCTTAAGAGAAAGTGTACAAAATTTGGCATTTTTTTAAATTTCCTTTTTTGGTTGTAAATCATGGTCAGTATGGCATGGCACGGACATTCAGAGGAAATGACAGGGTATTTAGTGGTGTCATGATTGGTTCTGTTGTGAAACAGTATGAACTTGGAACAGGCTATTAACAAACATTGTAAGATCCCAAGCTACATGAAGTAGAAACATCTGTTTACTTCCAAAGAGCTGGATGGTTCTTATTGACACCAATAAGAAATTGTGATTGTTCTGTAGGGGAATAACAAGATGGTGTGTTTTAATACTTCAATCAACAACCTAGAAAACTGCATTTAATTCATGATTGTCTATTTTCTCTCCTGTTTGCCCCCAGCCTTGTTCTTCCAGTTTAGACTGTATTTTCTAATTAGAAATGAAGCGTTTGACTTTGTTGCTATTCAGGTCAATGGAAAACTCCCATTGATTTGAATAGTAATGATACAGAATTAAGCCTAATGCTCTGAGCCATATCCAAAGAGGGGAAAACAACAAAGGGAAATAGTGCTCCTAAATACAAATCCTGCTCTCTGAACACACCTCACTCAGATCTTGACAACCACAGTTTTCAGCTGTTATTAATATGATTGTTATACTTGCTCTTAATGTCTTTATTCCTGCTTGCACTCCAATTTCCAAGGTATTACAAAAACTTTACCTGCTTAACAGCAGCTGCACAAGTGAAATAGCAGAGCCCCTTGGAGTGGGGAAAAGGAAGTTGTTTTGCTGTTGGCATTCTTCTGCCTCTGCAAACTCCTAAAGCTGTGCTGGCAAAGGACGACTGCTGGTATTGGTCATTCCTGTACAAGGTACTTTGCTGATCAGATTATGCTGGTGGGGGACATTGCAGGGATCTGACACTCACGTTACTTTAGAACCACCCATCAAATGGGTAAAATTGTTTTGAAAAGTATATATTTACTTAATATATAATTTTTTATTACATATACTTATATATACTTATTCCTTTTTTCCATTATTGCATTGGCAGATTGCATCAAAGAGAAGAATGCAAAACACTGTAGAGACAGGAACAGCTGAAAGAACTGCAGATATAATGTGGGCAAATACCAACCATTACTCTATCCTGGTTCACACACTTGCCATAAATCTAAAAGAAAAAAATTCACTTTCCTGAAGACAAAAAAGAAAATCTGACTGTTAGCCCACAAGTTGAGAAACTGAGAAGAATATTTCTATTAGGTATCTCTACACAAATACTTGGTTGACAAATTAGTCATGATAAGTCTATTTTGCATCCTTTCTCTATCTGACTCACACAAGGTATCTGACAAATGCAGAATCTTTGCCAGATATCAACAGGCACCAGCAAGTGTTTTTGTCGAGCCATCTGCAGGGCTTACTGCTTTCAATTTCCTTTATTTTTAGGGGGTGTGGGAAAAAAGTATGTAACAAAATCCTCAGCGTAATGAGAAAACACTGTTTTTTAACATCCAGTGAAACAGCTCAAGGAACAGTCTTCCCACTCATGCTGGGATAACAAATCTGGATTCTGAACACACAGCTCTAATTTTATGTTGCTAATTATGAGGTTGGATAACCATCGATGGTTGAGCATAAACAAGTTACAGATATTTCATTTTCATTTCACGTCCCACCACTGAGCTGTCTGTTCTATTGTACATACTGTATATTATTTGCTTTTCTCCAGCTAAATTAAGAGAATCAGAGTGAATTAGTAGCAGTAAACAATGCTGAATTTAGATTTTTTTGTCCTGTCTCAAGCTGTCTGCAAACAAATAATCAGTTCTATAATTTTTGCCTTTTCACAAATTATATTGTATGGGATTAATTCAGCCCAAGACTGGTTTATGAACAGTTGCTCATTAGTGTGAGGGTGGTGAGGCCCTGGAACAGGTTGCCGGAGAATTTGTGGATGTCCTGTCCCTGGAAGTGTTCAAAGTCAGGTTGGATGGGGTTCTGAGCAACCTGCTCTAGTGGAAGGTGTTCCTAACCATGGTAGGGGTGTTGAAACAAGATCATCTTTAAGGTCCCTTTCAACCCAAACCGTGCTATGATTCTGTGATTATTTCAAGTATGCAACTTGAATTCAAATTTTAAATTCTGTTATTTAAACTCTGAATACAATAACACTTCTCTTGCATGTCTAAATCAACTTTCTCATGTGTCCACATGCAATTGGGAATTTTGTATTGTGTTTTTTTGGTGCATTACCTAAATATATATTCTAGAGCACATGCATCAAATTTTTGAATGGAGAATCATAAAATAGAGGTGACAAGAGGGTCTAATTCAATGTATCTTGACATCTGAAGGTTCATCACTTTCCTCTCTGGTATTTATCTAGATGCTGTTGACAATAAAAAGAATTTTTCAAGAACCATCCATTAATTAGTGAATTAAAACTACTTTTGTCTGCCTTTTTAATCACCTGTTGAAAGAAACAACAACAAAATTCTTTGATCAACTTTCAATCAGTGAAGTTCAAGTAACCAACTTCCTTAAATATTCAGTTTATTTCTTTTTCTTTCAGACTAAATAATCTTTTCAGTGGGTTTTCCTCTTCTTTCTCATTGTGTATTGGTGCAAGCAAGTTTCCAGAACTAGTATTTCTCTTTTGAAAACATGATAGTTGATACAAGATGTGGAAAAAGTCTGTCTGAAGTGTTACACAAATACTTTGTTACCAGAGAAAGGGAATAGCTTTTTCTGTGTTGACAGAAAAAGATGAAAACATAAAAAGATTTTTATTGTTTATGGGCTTGCAACAAAGAAGAAATTTAAGTTGTAAAGTCTTAGATTCCTGACTGGACTCAGAAACTGCTACTATGTGCCTTTGATGCATTTAAATACAAGGTCAGATGGAGGTTTGCATGGAAAAGGACTACATGTTCATAAAGGGAAGTGTAGGGTTATATGAATGAGTATCCTTACCTTTTCAGTACTTTACATTCCTTTGTAAAAGAGAACACAAAGCAAAATGAAAGGCAGAATTTGACCCATATTATGGAGTCAGAGCCTTAAATGTCCTCTATTCCAGCAGCCCTTTTTTTACCTCCATATTGACATCCACAGTGAAATTACTGCAAAATACTCCACCTTGACTTACATGAAAAACGACCATGTAAAAAATGTACCTTTTTACCAAGCATACATGCTCGCTGTATGTGAACATTTATACAGCTGATTTCTCTGACAAAGATATCACAGCTGGATGAACATCACTAAAAGAAATAAAATGTACCTTCCACTGCAAATCAGCGCCAAATGTGCTTACCAAATTTCTTTCAATTTTATGTGTTCAAAGGCTCTGAAGGTCACTAGCCTACACAAGTGCCACTGTGGCATCACTGTGCTTGGAAAGGGCTGTGTGCCTCGAAGGCTATGAAATGAAAGAACAATAGTCTGTTACTAAGCTTTTATGATGAGAGAAATTTACAGAATTATCAATTAAGGACACAGGTTCCTCATAAATTAGGTGGTGTGGATTTGAAATGAAGCTCTTCAAGCACTCTCCATTACAACAGAAATTGTAATGGCACAAAGTTGTTGGAGCTCTGCCTCACTGCACCACAAATGCACACTGAAGGTCTCTCACAGAGCTCATTCTTTTTGTTTCGTGTGGCTGCATTTTAAATCATGGTATTAGAACAGCTATGAAAAATGAAAATCCAGATGAAAATGAAAGCTCTGTCAAATTTCCACATACCACTCCA
This sequence comes from Rhagologus leucostigma, assembly GCA_013397725.1. Lineage (NCBI taxonomy): Eukaryota > Metazoa > Chordata > Aves > Passeriformes > Rhagologus > Rhagologus leucostigma. The sequence goes on along the minus strand of VZTD01003423.1, from coordinate 528,838 downwards.
TTAACTGAAAGCAGCTGGTCCCCACGTTTGAGCCCACCATGCCTTTCTGCCACTCCTCCAGGAATGATGCGAGAAATATAAATAGGTGAATTTTGTTCCTTTCCTCCCATGACATTAAAGCCCAGGCCTTCCTCAGTCTTTGGCAGCTCCACCACTCGCGGGTGTGAATGGCCTTCGCTTGCAGCAAATGCAGCAACTGTTGCCTGGAAGAAAAAAAAGATTGATTGGGCTATTTAGGGGGAACAGTGATAGACGCTTTGTTGTTCATTTGCAGGAAGAATTCCTTCCTGTGAAAACAGTTCAGTATCTTACTCTGACATTTTCTGATTATCTGAAAATATATTAAAAACATGAAGTTCTATGCCAATGTTTTTGAAACAGAGGAACAGAGAGTTTAGGTGACTTGTCAAAGATAATACAGAAAGTTACCAGAAGAGCTAGAACTAGGCACCAGGAAGCCTTTACTCTGTGGTGGTGCACTCTTATGATCATTAGTGCATTTCTTCTTTGCCTTTTCACAGGGAGAAAATTTATTCTTGTGAGATAAGAGAATGGGATCTCTAATGTGTTCCTAGTTGAAATAAAGTGGATGAACTGAATCGTTAACTCTCTGCTTTGCTTTTGGAGTTATGGACTTATTTTAAATCCTCAAAATATATTCTTAAATTAAAAAGTTTAATTTATAAACTTTGTGAAATCTTACAAACTAAGTAACTTCTGGAAGAAGAATAGGTGGTTTTATTATACAACTCCATCAAAACTTTTATTGAAAAATTAAATCTTAAGACAACAACAGATACATAAATCAATTAGAAAAATCTAGATTGTTAATCTTATTCCGGGGGGTGAAAAAAAGTAACATACTGTAAAGCTTGCATCCAGGAAAATATTACATTTATACTTGATTTTTCACTACAAGCATTCTCTTACTTATAGGTCTTAATAAAGCATTAAATAAACATTAAGAAAATATTTTATAGTTTTTAACATGTGTTTGTAGTTCAAACTGCTTGAACAATTTTGCATTACACTAATATTTTTGAGTATCCTATAATGCTTATGCTCAATAGAAGCTAGTGGATGACGTGACATAGTGGATGATTTTTAATTACATGTTTTTGCACATGCAGAACTTATCATCATGCATACATTTTATGTCAGACATGAATGCACTAGGAGAATGAAATGCAGACAGCCCAGAAATAACCAGGAAATATTGCGATATTGAAACATTGCTCTGTAACCTGCTGTTCTATATGAGTAAGAAATGAGAATGGGAAACACTAATTGGACTTCTCCCCATTTACCAAATAACATAGCAATAATTTCTATGTTTATGTGCAGTGTAAACAAATTAGGATTTCATATACACATTTCTCTATACAAAACCAAAGACCTTAAAAATTTACATTGACCACTAGCTTTTAATCAAAAGTTTAAAATCAGAAGTCTGGTCTACAGAAAAGAAAGTCCTATTTAATATGGAAAATACACTGCAGTTTAGAGTATATTAGGTTATTTGCTGCTATTATAGAGCTTGCTTCTCTAAAATACTCTTAAATCACTTTGTAACACACTCCCAACCTTCCTCTTCTGATACAGCTTTAAATTAAACTCTCTGAACATAAATACTTAATGGTAAGAGATCTTAGTTCCACTAGGACTTCAGGGAATTTATGTTCACAGGAATGGGACCATAAAGAAATATCTCTAAAAAAGATCTAAGGCTTTTGCAAGTTATTTTGCATAGAATCTGCTATACCACATAAAAGACAGTGTTTTGTACAAAATGATAATGGGAAAAAGAAAGCCATGGTGGACCCCCTTGTTGGGAAGTATCTATCTTTGTGCACGTTATGAAAATACAGAGCATATTTCATACTGGCACATAGAATGGGTTCTTTCATGGTTGTGTGAATTCCCTTATTATTTCAGCAGCAGCAGTAAGGTAGCTGTCATTGTCTTAGGATATAAGAAAGGCAGGCCCACACAGATAAAGAGAGAATACCTTTTAATAAAACGGGCAATGTATCACAAAAAAACTCAGTTTTTTTTTATCAAAAAAAACTTTACATTTGGCTGTGGAGTCAATAAAATGTTGATCAGGCCATTTCCATCACTGTTCATCCTTACCATCAGCTCAGTACCTACAGTTCCCATTACTTAAAAGGGGAATTCTGACTGTTTAGTTTCTATCTCCCAAATAATTGTGTCCTCTCTGGATGAGATGTATGGGAAAACAGTCCATTAAAATATTTGTTGTTGCAGGCAGACTGCTACAGAAGAACCAGTAGATTTGCTTTTGCAAAGCAACTTTTCAAAAAGCATCATATTCCATAAAATCATTCTCTTTTCTTAAGCTACAGAAGCAGCATAAAGGTTGAAATTTTCCATTATGATTGTTACCTGGGAAGTAGCACTGGTTCTAGACTCTGGGCTGCCACTGATGTCTAAATTTTCTTACAGTGTACACACGAATACCTGAAACACACACGCGCACAGTCAATTACTAGATCACTTTGGTAACACGTATTTCAACAGCTGCACGTATCCTACCTTTGCAGTGGCCCTGGCTCGGAATTCGGGGCAGCCATTAACAGTTATGGTTTCATGCATGTATTGATACACCTAAAATGTTCATGAAAATAAAATGAAATTAATTATAGAAGCAAAACAAGGACTTTATATTAACTCAGAAAGGAGAGTCCCTTTCCCTCACAGAACTAACTTTCATTAACGCTGTATTCATGCAATCACATAGTCAAGTGTCTGCTAAACTTGAGCATGCTTAGGTTCACAGAGAGCATCCATCTGTGTTTCTCATGATACTTTCCAAACTTAACTTTACATCTTCCAACACAATTCCCTTCCATTCTCTGGCAAGTAGTTTCCTAAAACCAGAACAGTTAAGTCATATGTTACCAAAAATTTGCGTTTCCAGGCAACTGACTTGAATGCAGATGATCTGAACTGACCTGAGTGGTGTCTCAGCCTCCAACAATGGCTTCTTTGGTCTCTGAACTTTCTTGAACTAAAAGACTTAGGAAACTGATGTTAAAAAAATATGTAAATTGCTCTGCATACAGAAGAAGAAGAATGCTGCTCAGCTGAAGAATGGAAGTAAAAATAGTTCTGGAGAAAGATCACAGTACTACCTTCTATCAACCATAACTAGGAGTAGTGAGAAGTGCCTGACAGTCTGGTAGGTCAGATCAGACATGGTCAATGGCTAAGATTATCCTTTAAAAAGGAATTTTACATATACATAAATTACATAAAATTAACACTGCCAATATATATAACTTTCTGTCATTTTTTTTCTGGTATACATGTCTGGCCCACTTTCCGTGGTCCTTAACTCTCCTTTTTAAACATCTCCAGTAAAGAGAAAGGAAAAGGCTTTGTCTTACACTGCCTTTTTTCTCTAGATTTGTCACACTCTTAGAAGAAAAATAACCATCAAAGCTTTGATGCTAGCCAGTTATTTTGAAAGCAAACTTAAAAAATAAAAATATTTATATATAACATACAGAAAATTTCCTGAAAGACAAAGGTGAATGCAAACAAACCAAACCTTTTATTTAACTTTCTTCTAAAACCACCAAACTTAAAAAAAAAAAAAGTTCCTATATGCCACTGATTTACTGTGGGCATTTTCTTGACCTAATTCATCAGAAATTTTGTTGTTTCATGTGCTTTATGTCTCAGGCTACGCTCCTCAGAGAGAACCCTTGTTGGTAAAGTATGTTACAGCAATCTCCTTAGGTTCCTTGAGGAGTGCAGATTCAAATGTACTTTCAAAAATATATTTACCTTTCACTCATTTGCTGATGCTTTAGCAGGAGAGCCAAAACTTTCCTCTTTGGTAATGTAAACGTTACTTTGGCAGAGAAGTACTTAAGTGACCTACAATGGCTTCTCCCACTGATAGACAAAAGTTCCCCATCCCACTGTCCATGCAGTACCATAACGATGAATCTTTCCCCACTGAGCCAGTTAATATAAAACTTAACACACTGACAAGCATATGCTGCAAACATCTAAACAGAATTAAGATTTGTGGCTCATTTCTGACTTCAGTGGACAGACATAGTGTTAATCAAGCACTCTTAAGTAGCAAAATGTTTCGGGATGACTGATCCCCAAACCTTTTTTCTTGGGGTATCATACATCAGGAAAAGGCAACAAAAGAAAGGAGATAACAAATGTGATCCATTTCACAGATCTAAAATATGAAAAGCACTTCCACAATACAGCAGAAGATTCTTTGTCTTGACTATTGTCAGCTCATACATCATTCTAGAACTGAATTCATAAAAACCTGGGCCAGTGAAGAAAAACTGAGACAAGGGGAGCATGCTGAAAATCTTCCTGCTTTCTCCATTCGAAATGAAATCTTGCTTCCATTGGTAACATGGACATTGACCACAGCAGAAACCAGGATTTTGCCCTTATTTTTAAACATTTGGGAAAAGAAAGGTCTTTTATAGTCTCTAAAGGATCTCTGGTTTCTTATGTTTTAGTACTGGATGATACCATCATAAAAAGCGGTTGAGCCTACTTACTCAGCATTATACTGCACAGATCAGTTCAGTGTATATTGTATTATGCTGTAGGACATATTATTACATAAGAAGAACTACTACATTATATAAGAAGAATACTGTGTAATTGCTGTAATGAATCACTACATACTTGTTTCTTTAAAACCCAGAGTGTATTGAACCACTGATAATGCTGTATTTTCTTCAGGTTTCCCTCCATCTTAAAACATGACAGCAGATTCTACATATCGGTTTTGCTTACACAGCTTTAAATGCTGTGGCTTGCTAAAATGGCTAAACGCATATATTTGAATATTGAATTATTATGACATTAAATTGCTTCGAAAAAAGGTCACAGTATTTAATGTAGAGGAACAGTTACTAAAAAGTTCTTAAAAATATTCATGACTAAGGTTGATTATCACAAAGGTGAGCTGATAATGATACATTCATGTCATTGTTTGCTAGGTTTGAAGTCGTATAACCTCCTGTTGACTGCATCCTACCAGTATCTAGCTGGTAGACTTTTTAATACCCAGTATCCTGGTAACTAACTTGTATACTGGTGAAAGAACAGACTCATGAGTGTGTGATTAAATTAGTAAGCTAAAAAATAATCCAGCAGCTCAAAAACTTGTGGAAAAATATGATCAATAGTGTCATATAATACTTGGGTTAATCTGTAAATTCTCAATGCTAACAGATTTAAAATGTTGTTCTGCCAAGAGTTATCAGCGATCATGGTATCTACAGCACAGTTCTTACAAAAAAAGAGTCCTGCATGTAAGATCTCACTCTCTATAAGCAACAGATGCAACCAGTCTTAAATATTTGCTTGAGGCATTTGTAAATCTAATTATCCTGTTTGACTGTTACATAATGCTTAATGGAATTTGAGTTTAGGAATGATACAACATATACACCCACATAACTTTCTTATTACTAAGTCAGTTTAACAACCAAATACAGATTAATCATACCTGTTCCACCAAGCCTCTTAAACTCTTTGTAGGGTTCAGATCTAATCAGGGCTCATTTCTGCAATGCACTGAAGTCCATAAACAAACGTTGTTTGTTCTCCTGTAGCCACACTAAGCCCTTTATCTATGCTGTTCTCAGCACCACCTTAGCCATGATTTTAGCACAACAAATCCATTCTGCTCCCTCTTCTATGTACAGAGAGCACATAAACTGAAAATCTCTTTGTTCTCAAACTGAGCAAGGTGGCATTTAAATCCTCCTGGTTTGGAATATAGCTTCTTGTTCAATACACTGTACGTGACAAGTAATTGAAATGGATTTATGAAATCTTTTCTTTCAATTCCTACTACTATCTGTACATCTGATTATATTTCTAACATATAGCAATTCTCCTGAATCTAACGACATCATCCTTAAGACGCCTGTCTAAGATCTACCGTAGATTTCTTTACTTAAACAAAGTATCAGTCAGTAAAGAAAAAGACAAAGCTACAGATTTTAATATCAAGCATTTGAAAATCTCCCCCTTAGGATGTTTACTAAAGAAGTCTTTTAAAACAGTGACCTTTGTTGACTATGACAGATGAATCATTTTGAAAGACATCATTGTATAGTGTGATTGAGCTGAAGAACGAAAATTAACAAATCACAGAATCACAGACTGGTTGAGGATGGAAGTGACTCTGGAGGTCATCTCATCCATCTGCCTTGCTCAAGCAGGGCCACCTAGAGCCAGTAGCCCAGTACAGTATCTAGACGGTTACTATGTGTTACTAACTTGAAAAAGAGCACAGCTTTTTTTTTTTTGTATGCACAGCTATTTCTTTTTTGAGTGTCTGTAAGACTACATGGGTGTTTAATAGTATTATTTACTGATGGACTCTATACACAGTCTGATGGTCTAGTGCCTAGGGAAAAGAGCTTCCACAATTCATTAATAAAAGAGATTTAATTACAGGTGAAATGTCAATGCTTCAAGACACAAAGCTACAGCTGAAAGGTAAATGGTGATGTTTCAGATCATTTCTTCCCCCCAGCGATTTCAACCAAAACTGTGAGTGTCTGTGTGCTGAACGCTCATTGGGTAAAGGCGTGCTGCAGACAGGTGTTTGTTCACACAGATCTCATTTGTGCTGTGGAGCAAGACGTACTTGGCTTTGTTTTCTCCTTCCTGTGGAGCACAGAACACCACACTCTCACCAAGCAATACTCCTGAAAGCACGAATATAGATCTCAGACTTTTTTCAGCTTCTGCAGGTAGTCTCCTCAGACATAACCTAAAGTTGTTCTCCCACACTACTCATAGATTACAAAAAGAGGGAGGGAGGTAAATTACAACTAGAAAATTTGAACTTGGAAGTGAATCCTCCTTGTACTGTGGCAGCTCTCTCAGGCACAGAGAAACGCACATTTTATTACCTCTCCCAGCAGGAGCTGTAGTGAGTCAGATGCAGCAGGTATTATTGTTACGATGATGGTTCTCATCCCCACGCATTCAGCTGGGAGGCAAAGCAGATGGTTTAGGATTACTGGCGTGCAGGAAGGGGAACAGCCTTACAGGTACCTTAGGAGCTTGCTTCTTACCAAAAATTACTCCATACGGACTCATAACAAAGCAGCAAGTTATTTAGGGCTGGGCTATATAAGTCAACACAAAGCTGTAGAAGGTCCAGGAAAAACAGTGCACTTAGCAGCCTGTTTTGTAAAAGTGTCTAGAAGCAGTATTCTGTTTACAACCTGAATGATGCAGCATCTTTTCTGATGAATTCTCAAAGACAGAATTTAATTAAACATTTTTATTCCAGTAATTTCTGTAAGAGGTATTTAATGATTAATCCTCTGATGAAATATGTAATTCTAAGTACAACTGTACCCACAATAATGATGCTCAACCTTAGGACAAGCTGATCCGAACACCAGAAGGGAAGAGGTATAAGGCAGAAGTCATTTTACAGCAATGAATTAGTGCGCAAAAACCCCCATAAACACAATCCAAGACAGAGCACATTGCAATTCAGACCTGTGATGTAGCAAGCCCAAATAAAGTTTTCTGAAATTTCTAAGTGGGGAAGTAACTTTTATCGAAAATGTTACGGGTTTCTTATTATATAAGGTAATATATGTAAATAGTAGTAATCAGCTGCGTTTCCACAGGGCCTGCAGTATGATAATAATAAAAAGACATAAAATGCTCCCTTCAAGAATTCACAACCTAAGTAGGTGACTTAGGTAAATCATAGGTAAGCAGGCAAAAGGGTGAAATGAAGAAAAAACTTGCAAAAAGACTGATAAATATATGGTTAAAATATATATTGGCATCATCTGGGTTTAGCTCCTTTAGCTCATTTGCCATATTTTTTGCTGCTTCAAGTGTAGAAAAGAATTGTGTATCTATTTTTGGAAGAAGACTTTCAAGGAAGGGAGGACAAGAGCTTGACAGACAGTACAGAGGGTAGGGTCAGCATGAGAATAACCAGAGCAAGGAGGACATAATCGGTTTCATTGCGCTTCTGTAGTCATGTCAATGGAACAGTGTACATGTGTGCATCCTTGCAGAACTGACACTAAGCTACAAGAGAGAGATTGTTATTTACTTACACCTCAGTGCTATGCATCTGCTGTCAACCAGCTGAATCCCTGTCTTCCTAATTGCCTTCGTATGCTGGAGAGGATGATAAATACTTTTCCCTTCTAAGACGCCAAGCAAAAAGAAGTATCTTAATCATTCTTTTACCATGGTGAGAAGAGCAGAAGATGCTTTAATCAGCTTAGTTGCTGGACTCTCTTCTTCCCTCCTCTCAAAATCTGGAGCTGACTCTCAGGACTTCAGCCTCCTTCTGATCTGAGACTCATATTTCATTTCAATTGGTGTGCATGAACTAGTCCTTGGGGCAGGCCAGGAGAATGTGCAATCTTGTGACTGGGAGAAGTTACAGAGCAGAGGTGCATTGGAAAGCTGCAGACCTCTCCACTGTGGTGTCTGTGAATCCCTTGTTTCCGAGACCAAACTGCCACCTGCAGCACAAATCAATTGTGCCTCTCCCACTCTACTTTGTTTTCATAATTTTTGACTCTTTCACATTCTTTTTGCCATTTTTCCTTGCCTACAACCTCTTGCCTATATTTTCCATTCTTAATCCAATATATTTATGTCTGTGGAAAGGAACGCATTGGTTTGTATGCCTGGACAGACTCTCCTTGAGCTGTGCTTCAGCACTCAATTCAGATCATGCTTGACCGCATCAGTGAGCAAGGATATCTTAAATGCTACAAAGATCAGGAGGGACTCTGGTAACCTTTAACCTCTTGTACAATATAAACCATTGAATCTTACCTGGTAATTTCTTACACCAATCACCATTTTTGCTTGAACTACAGACTTTTCAGAAGTCAAGAGTTTTCAGAATCTCTGCCCTTTATGGTAGGTTTTCTGATATTTCAAACAGTATTTGCTTTTCTACAAAATTACTTGTGAACAGATCTAATTATCCATCTAAGATGACACCGGAACAGACACGGACATACAAAAAGAAAACAAGTCAAACACTACCGAAAGTGTGTATATTACCAGCATGGATGTATGCAGCTGACCCAACCACATTTCCTCTTTCATAATTCCTCTTTCTTAATTCCTCTTTCATAATGACTTTTTACATCTGAAATCCTACTCAAGCTCAAAACCAAAGCAGTGGAGCACTTCCATTCAGCCATAAACCTGTGGTAGCTCAATGGAAGTGGAAAATATCTAGTGACGGTGCGTTTAGTTTTGTATCTCTTGAATATCAGATGGAATTTCTGGTTTTGTGCCTGTGTTCTGCTTTTTAAAAATTATCTCATGTGATAAGCATGCTTGGGAAAGCACATCTACATCTTTAAGAGCACGTTTTCTCCACTAGAGCTATAGCCTCTAGCTAAGATACTGTACTAAACAGTGTCATACACCATAGTCCAGAAGACAGTAGTTCCATAGGGTAGTTCAAAGCAGGCTGATTTTCTTTTCTATCAATCAAGTTGACTCAAAAAACATTAAAATTGTTTTTTCATTGTGTTAATAGCTACTTTTCTCTTTGGTCGTTAATTAAAAAAATTGGGGAAGAGACTATTCTGAATGACTGAAAAGCAAGAGGATTTGAGAAGACTGTCTAAAAAGTAGTGCTTGTGAGGGACAGAACCCCACAAAACCACTGGTCATGGAAGAACACCATGGATGCCATGCATACACACCACAACTTTAAGTTTACAGTAAACTTAGATTCTTCTTAAACAAGATTGTTTGAGCACATGAATCACAAAAGCCCATTTTGTTATAGGACTATGACAGGTGTTTGAGTAATCCCAACAGAAGCAGAATTAGGCAATCTTACACCCATGTGCACAGTGTACATATTGTACATAACCTTCAGTCTGCCCCTGAGTGCAAGCTGACGAAAGTTCTTCTTTCATCAACATCAACAGGACAAGTAGATAGATACCTGTGAGTATGGGGAGGTCGAAATGGCTGAAAAGTACATTTGAGAGGAAGGCGTGTGATACATTATTGTTCTTACTGGAAGCACCAACATGTCTGTATTATGTAAGTTGTTGCCTGCAGCTACTGAATTTCGACAACTGAATTTGAAAAAGCTGCTTTGTGACAACTAGTTTGTATTAATGAGCTATTTATATCAGACAGAATGTGGTCATTCAAGGTTGCTGGCATTCTGAATACTTTTACATTATAAGCTCTCATTAGCCTTTGAGCAGTCACACGTTTGCTTTGAGAAAACCACTGGTGTCTATTTTCAAAACCAAACTTTGCATCATTTGCACAATTGTTGCAACAATCCCCTTCCATGAAGTAACACTTCATGGATGTTGCCACATGATGCCATAGGGATGCTAACCCATTAAAAAGCTCAAACCTGTAAGTGAAATTCAGTCTTGTTTAACAACTTGAGGAGATGAGACAGTTTTAATTTCAGACCATGTGGAAGAAATATTATGAATGTTGGCTTTAGCATTTTCATTGAGGATATTTTATTTAAATGTTTCCTTCTTTGGGGGATGGGGGTTACAGAGGAAACTAGGTCAGTTCTACCAAAGTGAAAAAACTGATCCGAATACTAATGCATTATTAAGCTGTCCTTAGGCAGTAGGAAAAAAACAGCACGGGCCTGAGATATTGTTAAAAATAAATTAAGTATAATCACTGCAAAGGTATAATATTTTAATTTAGGGTGAAACACTTTATGAAGGCTCAAGTTAAAATGGAATTTTTTTCTTTTTTTTTGTGTGTGGAAAATGGAGATGTACACTCTGCTCTGACAGTATCTGTGGTGGTGTCAGAAAGCTGACCCAAGTTTTGGTCCCTGAGCTCTTGCCATACGATGCTGCATCTGCCCAAGAAACAACTCAACAGGGGTTACAGGCTGGGGCCAGAATCTCTTTCCTCCCTTATGTGCAAGCAGAAGAATGTAGCAGATGTACCCGAAAATGCACACTGTCACATCCTCTGCACATATTGGGTGAGTCTATGGAAACACGCCTGGTGTTGCTGTTAGGACACACAAGACCTTTGTGTGCCCCCTCCTCCCTACAATCTCAATTCTGTCTGAAGTCACCGCTGACACTCTGAAGCCAATAGGAATTTACTTCACAATCTTTTAAGAATAAAGAAAAATAGACTTTTATTTGCAAGTAAAAATTACTTACATGAAGAACAAGAAAAATGTAACTGTATCATTTAGTTTATTTCATATCTCTTACACACTGTTCTATATTCTGCTCTAAGTCAATGGGAACTATGATCTGGCATCTTTAAAACAGTGTTACAAGTGTTGCAGAAATTGTATCCTTTGCAATGACTAAACCTGAGCAAGATACAGTCCCAAAAGTCTCTTTTGCTGCTTCTACTGCAATATACTGGGATAAAAAAGAAGTACCAACGTGTGATTAGTTAACTCCTGTAAGACCACTTGGAACTCGCAGCTTGTAATTTCAAACTCTCTGTTAGACCTCACTGCCAGCTACTTTTGAGTTCAAAAATACAGCAAGCATTAATAAACACTAATTTCCTCCACTTTATCAGTAAGTCTGTATACGCTGTTGAGGTTGACATATGCAATAGCCATATTCCAAACTTTAACAGATTTGTCAAAACCTTGCCAAAATGAGCACCTGGATGAAACATGACATCATCATGCAAGCTCACCTCAAATGTTCCTATCAAGCTGACAAGGCAGGGAGAAGGAAGGAAACTACTGATGCTTCTTGTTTTAAATGCCAAAAAAATATAGCTAAAACAGAGTTTTAAAACAGTTTATAATTTCTTTTCTTTTCTGAAGGCACAATTAAAAAAATGGGAGATTGAGCAGCATTTCTCAGGAGTCTGATCAGTGACATCAGTTAAGTGGCAGCAGAGGGATATTGAGGCTCCATCAAGGCAAAAAGAATAGTGCAGTGCCTTCCAACAACCTGTCACTTATTAATATTACTCGGTAATTAACCTTGCTGCTGATTTCTCTCAAGAGGAAGAAGCAGGCTTGAGATGAACTGCAGCAGAGGCTATTCTGTTTATTCTGAAGAGTTTTATGTAATCAAATAGGATACTGCAACAACAAACTAAAATAATAATGTGAGCAAACAAAAAAAGATGCTGAGATGCACCACACATGTTCCACTGGAGTCACCTTCCATAGCACACGCAACTGCAGCTGTGTGCCAAAATGAGAACATCGCCTGAGCACCACTCAGACAGTTTTAGTAAGTATGATACAGCCACCCAGATAAACTGTAACATGAACAAGATATGTGATTGTTTTGATTCTGTACATCGCAGGACTCTTGAAGCACTAAAGTATGTATTTATCTGTTGTGAAAGGCACAGTTACACAAGCAGAGCATAAGTATGATTAGATATACAGCCACCAGCCAACTCTGAAAATTGATCTTTAATCAAAACCAGCGGGAGAAAGCACCCATTAAAGACCAATGATACAGTCTGGTCCCAGATTCTAGGGTACTCTATCTGTGAAATCTATGTATTTAGCTCTAGGCAGCTAAAAAACAAGTGACAACAGCAGCTGTTTTAAATCTCCTGCAGTGAAGTCATGAAAGTGGTAGAGACTTAGTACTTGCACAGAGACTAAATAATGCCTTCTCTCAGATAATGCTTGGGCAGCTTGGTAAATTCATATAATTGCCATTAATGAAGGCCATCTGCTGAGTTACGAGGTAATAATTTCCAAAACTTCTCATTCATGCCATCCAGGACTTGCGAGCAACAGAGTAATGCTTCCATCAGTTATGGTAAAGTGGCAATTGAAACTTCATTGTTTTTCAAAATTGGAGTAATTTCTGATTACATTCATCCTAAAAAATAGCATGTATTTTAACACAGTAGGGTAATAAAAAAAGAAAAAAGTTCTGTGTTTACTGCTAACTTCAGCTTTTCTGGTGAACCTTCTCAACGCCTAATCCAGCACGGGGGCAAGACAAAGAGCAGACAGCTCATCTTTAGAAATCTGATTTTTTTATTATCTAATTAACAGACATTACAAATCCTTCTCTCAACTCATCATTATGGATACAGTACCTGCAACCAGGAGGCAGAAAGCAAAATTCTATAAAACATGAATACATTACTACTGTGCCATACCATCATATTTGAGTGAAGCTAAGTAATGCCCTTTCCTATCAGTGATTGAAGTAGTCATTTAGTGTAAACTTATATCATTATTTTATGTCGCTTTTCATTGCTGGGACAGTAGAAATGAAAAAGGGATGGAAAGGTAGAAGATTCTTGCAAATGCTATACAGCCCCAGAATTTAGGTAAACTGAACTGGTTTGACTGACATTATAATCCACTCTAATATCTAAAAAAAGATAAAATACTGAAACTTTACAATTAGCATCCAGGAATACAAATTTTATTGAAAGGTTACAAATAAATCAATGCATAAACATGCAAAAATCTGAATGAAATTGGTAAATTTGCACAATTCTGCATTTGCTAGTGCATGGGTCCTATTACTAAACTAATGGTGCAGTGATTCTGAATAAACTATCAGGAACACCAGAATAAGTTACAAGAAGGTATCAGATTAGCCTAAGGACAACTCTGCTTCCCAGCCAGTTTAATGAGGCATCGTGTTAATACAACCATATTGTTTTTGTGACCTGAGCTACAAATCTGAGCTGATAAATCTTGGTCACTTTACTCCTATGTGTTGTCCTATTGCCCTTTTGTTTACTAATTGCCTTATTAGTAAATCTGACGTATCGCTTCTGCTCAATCTGACCAACAGTTCGGTTTGCATGGGTAAATGTGACAGCAGGAGATCTTTAGATGTCAGGCTTCCTACTGAGCTTTAATCACAGTTCTGTGCTGTGAATTATAGCAGGAAGTCTTCTCAATACATTTTTTTTTCCAAGCTTGCATCTTGTAATTTAAAAACTTCAAAAGCTGGGCTTGCCCTGTGGAGATGACAGACTGACCAGAATTGTATTTCTCCTTCTGTAACAAATATGCAGCTTCCAGCAAAAACAAAGCATTAACACAGGGCAGAATTCGGACTCTGGGGCTTACCTTGGTGCCAACTGAGAGAATTTGGCCTGGTGCACCTCCATTTTTACAAGGACTCATGAGGCAGAAAACAATGAAATTCTGCTTTCAGAGACTAGTTCTAGGATGTGGAGGAACAGCATTATATTGCAAACTGAACAAACAAGTTTTGAGATGCTTGAAACACAATTAAAACAGGTATTTAAATGACTCCTACATTAAAATCTTAAATTAATAATTGAATAAAAGAATCAATGAGGATTTTTGCCTGAGCCCAGCTAAAAGATTGTTATATTCAGTACAGCCCTGTAAAAACAGAGTACACCACCAGACTGGGACATCTGAAGTGAATGAACATCTAGGGGCTCCAGACAGCCTTGTGCTGTCACACATGGCATCACAGTATAGTGATAAGCACAGTACCACCAGATTTAGTTTTCACCACCCAGCAGCCTTCTTCTGGTCCCTTAATATTTGAAAAGACATACATCAGGGTTAATACTGGAAAGTGTGGGTGGGTAGCTTGAGGAAATGATGAGATAAAAATACACTGCACATCAGCAGCACTGGGATTCTGGGTGTTCAGATCGTTAAGGCATAGAAATCAAAACTATTAATTAAAGAAAATCATTCCAATATACTGACTAGGCTTATTAAACTATCCTACCTAATACATAATGAAACCATGTTTTTAATATTATACAGCATAAGCAAATATATCTCTAAAGTAACTAGGGAGCATCAGGACCTCATAAAAAATGGGTCAATGTTCTGCCATTGCCATTTTTACGCCTGTAAGTCATTAGGGGTCTTTAAATGTCCAGGATGCTCTATCTATATTTTATAGCAAACTTAAAAATGTTTTAAACTAGTGAGGTAGGAACTAAACTATTTTCAAAGATAACATGCTTTCCCAATGACTGATTTCATACAAGATGGACAAGATTAGAATACTTTGTGTTGATTGCTCCTCCTTTGTCAGTGACAGAGTCCTACAGAATTGCTTTTCTGTGATGAAGGGATATTTTGGTGGGAGTCATAATAATATAAAATAATGGTTACTTTTGGGTGTCTGGTTGCCACACCACATTTTTATGCGATTAATTTTGGCATTGATTCACCACAGGTATTTTCTAGTCAGATTTTATTTCAAATAATATCCACACAGAAAAACTTTAGATTTAACCTTGAAATAGAAAATTGAGTAGCAAAGGCAGGCTGGGAGAAAAGCAAGATACACCTGAATATTACATATTTAACACATAAAAATAGAAATCAGGGAATTAACTTGAAAGAAAACTTTACTCACCAGGAGATGCAAATATTTATCAAACTGTACTGTTATTCTCCTGGTGCTTGACCACCAATTTTCAGATGTTAGCAGTAAATGAAATTCACATAAGCTGCTAAGGCATGTCACATTTTCTTGTTGATGATCTGCTGTGTTTTGCTCAGTTGTTTATTCTATCATCTGTGCCCACAAGTCTTAAGGGTTTCTTGCCAGACCAGAAATTCACCTTATCTTAGAGTTCTTAAAACTTTCTTTTACTGACTTATAACACTTAAAGTAACTTTATCAATTAGGTTGTCTGGTTTTAGTTGCATGTGAATATAACTTCTCAGTAGCTCAATTATACAATCACTTTCACAGCCCTTCATTTATTCCAGTAACCCCCTGGAAATCAGATGACTACATCATAGCAACAGCTTTGAATAAACAGCAAAAACATTTAGAAGGATAAAGGACTTAATGGTATAACGGACAAGATTTGTGCAAGTTTTATCACATGATAAAGCTACAGAAGGCTAATTAATCTTCATGTGGCTAGGGAGCTTTTAAAATAAGTAATTCAAAACAAAACTAAATTTTTTTTTCAAACTGACTTACAGTGTGATCAGACTTTGGTTAACTTGTTTTCTAGTCTAGGGGTCTTCAGGTGAATAGGAAATACTGAGGCCATTATATACTTCATTTATTTCCATTATTTTCAGAGCTAATCCATATTCCTGCCTAGTGCCAGACAGAATATTTCAGTTGGTGGTACTTATATTTGGCTAAGTGAGAACCATTAATCACCATTTCCTAAACATAGCATCCTTGAAAAATGCTAAAGTACTCTTATTTAAATTCCATTCACTCAGTCACTTCTACAAAAATTTACTTCTATGGAATATTAGTGTAGGGATTTGAAATTTGATTTACTAAGTAGATTCCCATAAATACAATTAATTACAGCCATTAGATAGATTCTTACACATTAGATTGGAATGTATGTCATCTAATAATGTATCTCATACTTTTAAAGGCTAATGGGTCATAAAAGTAACCTCTGCTTCTGTAGTTAATGAATTCCTACTTGTAGAAGGGACAAGTCACATTTAGTTAGGACAGTACAGATTACTTTTCATCTTTGATCCTTTCACCTACACTCAGCCCAATGCTGAGCTTCTCTGGGCCTTATTTTAACAACCAAACTCACAGGACAGTTAAGTTTCTATAATTTCTTAGACTGGAAAAGAAAATTTTAATTTTCCTAAGTTCCTCCATTATGGTGTTTATAGGACTACAAAAGTCAGCCTTAATCTCTTCTACTAGATTTTCTGATGAAAGAAAATAAGGCTCAGATCTTGCGTTATAGAATGAACACACCACACTAAAGATCTGAATATCTGCATGTATATAATAAGCAGCCTCTTTCAGAATTTGCATACTAACACAAAGCCTGCCTCCTCATCCCATTTTGATTACTCCTACCTACAGCTCACACCTGGTCTGCTTCACTCCCACTTTTCTCATTATTTCCAACGGACTGCTGTGCATTCTCTTGTAACGTCAACAACTTTTCTCCTCTAGTCTGTGTAGGTGCTAATAAAGAAAATTAAAATCTAGTCACCATACTCACATCTTGCACTAAGATAAGAAAAGATAAACAATGGGAGAGAGCATTTGTAGAGAAATTTCTGTCTAGCTTTAGCTATCTCAAACTCAAACACACTCAGAAAAATCTGTGCCATTCAATAAACTCCAGTGTACATGAAGGACATGCAAGAAGAGCATCCCTGATTAATGACATGACACAGCTCAGATAGCCTCCCAGCCCTTGTTGCAGTGCTTGGAGATGTCTAACAGTGTAACGTGACCAAAATATTCCACGCATTTATAATTTTCTTTTTAGAAGCAATTATTTTCTGAGTTTTCCAATAGCTCTTCAACTGGTAGGAAAAAAGAGAGTTACAGCCTAAATATTTGCCAAGGACTTAATGTAACTGAAAAGAGAAGCCACATGTTGAACAACCTTAAGTACTCGCAATGTACATATGTCAATCCTGCCACTCTAGCTAAATGAAAAGATTTATTACTGGGCCTTTTATATTTGAAGTATTTTTCCTAAAAAAAAGATTTACACGCATAGCAGTGAATGGTATAATTTTTTTGGGTGTAGAAACTTTGTTCTCTGCTAGTGATATATTAGAAAGATAGGTTATATATATATTTAAATAGAAATACATTTTTTTGTTTATGAAGTTGGTAGAACTGTTTATTCATCATCACTCAATTCTCGTGTAACAACTAGCTTCAGTCACGTGCCGCTTCTTTTTATACAATACTCTATAAAATCCTTTTGTGCCACTGAGATGATTTTGTCAAAATCTACTTTCACTGAACTGAGAATGCATTTTTCTACGCCAGTTTCCTAGTTCTTAAATTTTGTGTTTGCTGCTGCTAAAACTGTTTTCCAGAGACTAATAAAAATTTGTTAAGATTTCACTGATGATGCTGCAAAGATTCAAAGCTGTCTTTAACAACTGGAGTACCAGGCTCTGCTATCTGAAGAAAAGCCCAAACAATCCCACAACTTTTCCATGCTCTGTGGTTACTTAAAGAAGCATTTAGTTTGGTTAAATGAAAGGACTAGTCAGAATATAAGCTTTTGACGGTACACAGTACCATTATTTATTGTCAGGGAACACTATTCCCTTTAAAAAGTCTTGAAAACTGCAATTTAATTAGGTAGAACCCTCTCTCTGATTCTCACATTGAAGAATATATTCCATAAAATAACGAGTGTGTTCCATTTTGCTTATTAAACTAATGTCTGTTCATCTCTTTTTTCCTTCCAGCCACTCAGCAGTCCACTCAATCAATCTGCTGCTGTTGCCTAGTTATCAGGAGTTCAATTTTGCTACCATTGAGGGAACGTTAGATTCCCCATTGATTTCAGGAATGGAGGATTAGTTCCAGGCAGCAGACAGATAAACTGAAACAGAAGTTCTTACAGATTTTCTGCTAAAAAGATGTTGCCTTCATTAAGGCATTTAGAGCTGCTTCTGTTTGGCAGGCTAAGAGTCCTTGGTTTAGCAGGTAAAATATCTGATGCAATGTTGTATTAAACCATGTTTTCTTTCTAAGAAACTTCTAACAGAAGTGTTTGTCATTTAACTGCCTTAAAGATACTGCCTGTAAGCACGCAGAAGTGTGGTGC
This sequence comes from Rhagologus leucostigma, assembly GCA_013397725.1. Lineage (NCBI taxonomy): Eukaryota > Metazoa > Chordata > Aves > Passeriformes > Rhagologus > Rhagologus leucostigma. The sequence goes on along the minus strand of VZTD01003423.1, from coordinate 510,286 downwards.
ATCTTCTCTAGCTTGACTCGAAGAAAACAATTGTTATTTCTCTACTGTTGGGCAGAGCTTAGGAAGGCCCTGACCACAGCTGGTAGTGGCACAATCATAGTTCTTGGCAGTATGACATGGATTTCTGACATGAGGAGCAAAGACCACTGGGACCCGACCACTGACTTCAAAGGTAAGATTCCTGTCAGCTTCAGCTAACTTCAGCCTTGCCCCTTTTGGCTGTCACTGCATTCTGATTCTATCAGCATCTCCCTATCACACACCTGTGCTCAAAGGAGAAGCATTCAAGCTTGCACTGACCCAACCTGGCATGTCCCCATATCCCAGCACAGTGCTGTCAGGTTACTCCAGACCTTCAAACAGCACAAGCAGAATAGTAAAGTAATAATTAATCACCTTTTCTCCTTAGCAAGGCTAATTGCCTCAACCTTGATGTCTTGCTGATGCAACTGTTCTGTGTCTGCTTTTCAGTAACCAACACTCTGCACAGTAGCAAGCAGCTACAGACAGGCACATCTCACATTCATCATCCTTTACAGAACGCAGCACTGAAAGGCAAATACGCTTTTCTTTTCTACGCTTCAAATACAGGTGAGAAATGTGAGTCTGAGAAATAACTAAAAATCTCAAATTCATACCTCTCTGATAGCTGTACAAAACTCACTCTGCAGCACCTTCTTTAGAGACTGTAGCTTGTGCACTGGTACTTCTCCAGATTCCTGCAGTTTCTCCAGTAACTCAATTGCTCTTGCAACATCTGAGTGGGGAAAACAAAAGGGATTCAGATCAGTATTAACAGTGACTAATAAATGGCTAAAAAGGGCACACTGATTGTCATTTTAAATTTAAAATCAGCTTTACCAACACATACTGTATTAGTCTTATGTTATACCAGACTTTGCTAGGCAACAACACTGCTTTTGAGAGATCCAAATCCCAAAGTACAGACAAACCATTCACATGCACGTACAACAGACAGAGAGAGGTTCAGTCTTAGCAGGAAACATTCTTTGGAACAAAGGTACAAGTTCAAAGTGGCTAATCTATATTAGAACTAAAATATTTCTTACTTTCTGCACAAGAGAAAATGGCATAGGAAAAACATAGGGTGTACTTTCAGAAAATCTGAAAAAATGAAGCTGTGTCTTTATGTAAGCACCCTTAGGATGACAATGCCCAACAAAAATATTTGATCTTTTCTTCTTATAAACCTAAATATCAACTAATAAAGTTTTCTAGAGGCAGGTAAAATCTGCTCTGGAAGAATGGGAAGTCTACTAGAGAAGAGCAAATGTAAGGTTCTTGTCTAGGTCTCCAAAGACCTGATCTACTACATAAAACCCATATGACCCATAGAAATATATGAAATAGTATTTTTGGTGGCCTGACTTCTCCTTAAGCACCTGTGTATTGTCAAGGGAAAGATCAAAGTGTCTCTGAAGAGCAGTCCAGAGAGCTCAAGCCATATTGAATGGTGAGTCGGATTCTGGTCCAGCTGAACTGTACCGGTACCTTCACTCAAATTTTTTCTCTTTAACACTAGTTCCTAATTTACACAGCTATTACTAAAATACACCAAAAAAAGCTCAACCAAACCCATAAGATGTCCAACAATCCTTTATGGCTGGGGACACAGAGGCACAAGAAATAGTGGCTGGTCTTTTGGAGGCTAGCCTAGTCAAGCAAGGGACACACTTACATTAGGAGTGAACTGAGCAAAACATATCCTGGTCAGTCTTCAGGATGGCAGAGCTTAAATGGAGAGGATTTTTCTCCTCTGCCATTTAATGCTGCCTTGCAGCTTTTCCTTTAAGTTTGCTGGTAGAGCTGAACTTGGCAATGCTGCCATCTTGACTGTGTGGCCATTCTCACATCTCCTCGTGTCTGTTGCATAGCCACCAGAGCCACTGTCCAGTTACACGACTCTGCTATACATAGGTCTGTATCCCAGTGAAGAAATGAATGCACAGTATTAAATAACAAAACAGTATTTGAGGCATTTTAATTCTGTGTTTTAAATGCAGAAAAAAAATACTCTCCCTTCAACCACGACAATGTCTAGAAGCAACCTTATACAACTCTCCTTTGTGATGACAAAGATCGTACTGTTTGTGACTGGGAGATTATGCTAATTAAACAGCCCTTACAATCCTTGGCTCGTAACTGAGCTATACTGACCAGATGTTTGATACAACAAAGACATGAGAAATCTTCTGGAAATAGAAAAGACATGACAGTGGATGAGCTGCAATAAGAAAAAAACCATAATCATATATTTGCGCTTATAAGAAAAAATTATTTTCCACTGCATCAATATTAGGAAAAGAGAAGATGACATCTCAAAAAAATTACAATTTAATTAGAAGAGGCAGGCAACTAGTCAGCATGGTAGGTTCTGCCTTAGTATATTAACAAACACCCAAACAATTCTCAAGGTTTTTTAGAGGCATCTGCCAAAAGACAGTTCAAATCACGAGAGGAAGCACGGAGAAAGCACACAGTGTTTCTTTCAGGAGGATGGTTCCACTTAGTGGGCTGTAGCTTGCATGGTAGAGCAGTCTTGGAGCTCATAAACTTTCAGATGAAACTAACCTGACCCTGCATTCAACAATTGCACCTGAGCTTTTGCTCCAAGCAGTGCTTCATCTGGTACTGGGCACCCAGTCCATGTTACCAGATCACAGCTGTATCAAGAAAGATCCCTCTAAAAAACGTACTGAAGTGATGATCAGAAAGCTAAAAGGAGATCTGGGATAATAAGACCATGGAAATCAAGAAAAAATTAGATTCTAGAGAGAAGAATATGACTGATAAGAGCTAATACATCAAGGAAGATGCTTTTAAGATTTAAGTAGCAGTAAATACACTTTCAGCAAGAACCATTTCAATAGAGTGCAAAAGAACGACAAAACATTAAGTATCATAGAATCACAGAATCATTTAGGCTGGAAACCTAATATGAAAACCTAACACAGTTTTTGATGTTCTCTGTATTAATAATGTTACAATGATTTTTTAACAAAGCTATTGAATGATTTGCCTTGGAATTTTTCTTTATCTGCCACACAAGACTTGTAGCTAGTTAAGTACTGAATTCACACTCCCCAGTTATTACTACTAGTTGGTGCAAACTGATATATCAGACAGCACAAAGCAATTGGATGCTTTATTCTGAAGAAGCTTCCACAGCCTACCACAATAGATCAGATCAGCCCTCTGTAATTCATGTTATACATGATAGCTATTGACATAATCTAAATCAGACTGGGGTCTTATCCAGTCCAGTTCAGGTAAGTTTTGAACTGTCTTTGCCTCTCACCAACTATAGGTGTAGAAGATAGTGCCACAGATGGCAGATCGGTTGCTATTTTGCAGTTGTTTTGAAGTGTCATCACCACACCTGAAAATTCTGGGAATCAGCCCGCATTTCTATAGTCCTGAACTAAACTACATTAAATGAGAAATTTGTACTGATTGGAAGGAAACATAAAAAGCTTTATGTACATTAATCAATCTAAAGGAGTTAAGTACTGGTCTAAACATTTCCCTAGGGCAGAGGTCAGACTCTGGATGATAATTAATCACTTCTAAAGGCATGAGTGTTACAATACAAATGATAGGTTCATCTCCTGTTTGAAAAGTCTAGCATGGGTGTTTAGTATGTAGCCTCACAGGCAAAACTGGGCACTAAGTTGTCATTTGCCAATACTAGGTTACTTAACTTTCTGACTTAGAAGTGACTGGAGGTAAACAAAAGCAGAATATCCCAAAAGCATTCTGATTTTTCATACTTCTAAATTCATTCAGCATGCTAAAATACATGAATGCCGATGCCCAAGTTCTTGCTTTTATTTATTATTTACCTATCCTATCCATTAACACTAAGCAGTCTTCTTTGTCTTGTCACCACTAGGCCCATAGCTCATTCAGTTTGGCAATGACTTGCGGGATATTGCTCACAGAAGAGAGAATAGTATATAAATTAAAGAAAGAAAATGAAGCATATGTTCAGGGCCAAAGCTGTTGGTTATCAGCTGATGCTTTGTCAGGAGCGAAATATAACACTTTGCACAAAACAGATGACTTCGAGCAGGCTAAAAATGTAAAAACATGAGTGTATAAAATATGACCTCATGAAATAGGCTGTATTTTGTTCCATTAATAATTTTGAAGGGGAAACTTTAGGACAGGTTAAAAAGCGAAATTTAGCAGTGCACAAGAACTTAAGTGATGCACAGGCTTCTTCCTGATGGTTCTCTCAAGGTGTGCTCCAGCTAAAACTGGAGTAAGTGCTTGCTCAAAGAAGTGATGCGACTGGCAGTGAGGAACACTTTAAAGTTACATTAAATAAAGCATATAGCAGGGAATCTGCCCCATTGAAGTCAGTTAGAGAGCACTGTCATATGTTTGACAAATACTGCTAGGATAATTTTCTTGTCTCCAATCCACTTTTGATTATAAATCTAACTAGATTTGCTTGTAAATGTTATCACCAAGGATTTGTTCTTAAATACCATTTTCTTACATACTTGTGAAAAGGGCGAATGGATGAACAGCATGTGTGTGTATTTACATAGATACATGTTAAAAAAATTCCTGCAATTATGTTAAAGTTAGTAAAGTTCTACGTAAATGAAATACCCTTGATTTTTATCTCTGTGTATTTCCTTTGTCCTGTCTTGAAGAAAAGAGATCTGAAAAAGATTGTTTTGCCTACTCTCAAACATTTTCCAAAATATGAACTCCATAATACTAACATGAAACTCGTGCTAATGTGGTTATTGTCATTTCCCCCATTCATATCCCACAAATTGGTAGGAATTGACTGATGATGTGGGTAGAATTATTCCTTTGTATTCTATGATACATACATTTTAAAAGGAATATGCACTTACTTCTCCCCCTTATTATATCCCAACTCTCAGCACACTTTTAAATTTTTTTTTCTGATTTCCTCATACATATGCACAATTCCTCTCTCTCCCATTCTGTTTAACGTTCATTCCTCTTTTTTCTTCTCATCATCATGCTTGCCTACAGCCTTTCAGGAAATAATACTGTTTCAGTGTGGTGGGTCACGTTATCAGTGGAACACAGAGAAGGCAGAGGGCTGTGGGTGGGTGGAATGTATTTTATCAAGTGCACTCATCAGAAGAAAAGCATGACTCTCAGAAAAAAAATCTTCATTTCAAGTGTTCTTTCTGTATTTTCATTTGAATGATGTTCCACTTGCACTGCTAGCAGGACACAAGCAGAAGATTACTATACAAACCCTTGAAGAAATCACTAGAACAGAGAAGCAGCAGGATACCATACTGCAGTACAAGTGGAACACTGTATACATCATGTATACATACACATACAGCAGAGTGCAGCTGAAAAAAAAGGTCATCTGGCTTAGTTATCAGTTTGTTCTGTTATATATTGTTTTCATTTGCTGGCTTTTGTTCAAATAGCTAGCAATGAGCACTGTAGACTGATCTTGTTTTTTTGCTAGATGTTTAAAAAGCAAATGTTTTCTCTAATACAGCTTTTACAACTTGAAAGCAAATTACGAATCCAGGCTGGTCTGAACTTGGTGCTCTTTCATATTACCACTAAAATGGAGTAGACCAGGCTCCAGCATTCTCTGAAAGTTGTCCAAGCTGAGGTTCTCCGGTAGATTTTGGGCAGGGTTTATGTTTGTTTCAGCTTAGTCAGATAGGTTGAAAATTACTAGGAAAAATGCAGCAAATTATTTTAGCATGCTAAATGTGTCCCATTTAATACCTGAGTGACTCTTGAAAAAGAATGTATGTGCATGTTTTATACAGCAAAATGATCTACCAAGATAAGTGTCTAACCTTCCTTTTTTGTGCTAGTCTATGAGTGAATTGGTCTGCAGTCTTTAAAATAAATATACTATCCTCTGACTTAAGAGAATATTAGGCAGTCAAATAGTAGTTGTAATGCTATGTAATATCAGTTTGGGTTAAAACAGCAATGACACAGGAACACAGAGTTTCTTTACTCTGGTAAGTACTATAGAATTAAGCTGTTGGGTTGTTCCCAAAGCTAAAATATGGTGTCCTCTTGTATTATCAAGGACAACAGGTTTCCCATCTTCTTGAGGTCTTTCTATGCCTCATTCCTATTAATTCTGGAGGCTGTCACTGCATTAGTGTGCCGGTTACTAGAAAAAGTAAATGTGTTGCATAAACACCAGCCTTTGATACCTCAATGAGGTAAAACACCACTACAAATTGACAGCAAGGATACTCAGTAAGTCTCTAAAATATTCACTAGCTTCACCATGGCATTACAGAATAATAATCTTGGAAATTTGCAAGTTCTGTTGTGCCTGAAGACCTTTAATCAGGCTGAAGGTGAAGAATTTGCATGACATAACAGGTCCTTATAATTGCCAGCAGTTTTTCATTCCTCCAATACTTGCATTCAGGTTCAGTTATTCCTTTAAGCTCATGAGAATACACTCCAGAATTCTTAATGTTATTCTGTCAACTTTTTATCATAATTCCACAGGATACTTTATTATATTTAGCAATCTTCTCCGAACACTATCAAATGACAGCAGGTAATCAATGGTTGGGAAATCAAAATTCAGTGGTGATTAGCAAAGTTCATTCATAATTCATAGCCAGCAGCCCTAGTACATTGTATCAAAGTATTTATGTCACTTCATGGTTAAAGCACCAGCTTTGGAAAAATTTCAGTCTCTATCTACGGAAAAATCTTCTGTACTACTAGTTCTGCTGTCAGCCATTGGTTTATACAACATGGCAAGTCCTACTCTTACAATACCAGATTGTCCAATATGCTTCCATTCACCTCTTTGGTGCCTTACTATCAGCACATTGCTCTCCTAAATTCAGAGGCCCTCCCATTAGCTTAATATATTTATTTAGTTTAATCTGGAGAGTTCAGAAATGTTGAGGGAAAGAGCAGCTTTTTTTCTCATTGTGGTGGTTTGAACCTGAACTTGATGGACAGTCATTTAGACCAATAGTGCTTCTTGAAATTTACGTATTTAAACCCCGGGGAGACGCGGGAACTGTCTCTTACTTCCGGCCCTTTGGACAGGTAAAAGGGCTGCCCGCTCGGCCCTGGTGGGCCAGGCTGGGCCTGGCCGGGCCTGGTTCAGCCTGGCCGCGTAGGCCCGGCGGGGCCGGGCCATGGCCCTGCTCCACTGAGCTTGGCGGGGGCCGGGCCATGGCCCGTGGCTCCGTGCAGGGCGGCACGGCCCCCCTTTTCCGCGGTGCGGCAAAATGAACTGAAACTTTACACCAGAAACCAACTCTGGCCGCTGCCCAGCAGAGATCATGTGACCAACCAGCTGCAATGCCCAGACCCAGACCCGGATAAGAGCAACCCCTTCAGTGCTGTAAGTTCCTCAGAAGAAATGAATCCTGCAAATATCAATCCTCTCCCAGGTCAGACGAAAGGGAAAGGCAAAGGCACATGAATAAACACCGTGATAGTGACACCAAAGTCAGTGAAGAAGAGAGAATTGAAACCCAGAGAGAGAGAGAGGGGATAGAGGAGATGCTTTTAAAACCTGAAAGCTGAAAATCTTTTGTAAAGTTATGTTGATGGACTGTGATACATCAGAGAACCCTTTTGTAATTTTGTGATAACCATGGGGGGTGGAGCGTTCAAATTGCCATGAATAAAGATGCCTGTGCTGAAATAAGCAAATGTTGAAGTAGCTGTGATCCAATGAGAAGCCTGAACAGAGAGAGGTAGTGATGAAGTGAAGACCCTTGCTCCCAGGGAAGAAGAAGACCTCTGTTCCTAGAGATGAAGATGATCCCAGAGGCGGATAAAGAAAACTTTTGCTCTTGAATAGCTCATCCTTAAAATAACACCCCATTAGCTAAGATTGAACCCTCGAAGACAGCTGTGGGGAAAGCTGTAAATCGAGGGAAGGGACTCACACATGCCAACAGAAAACCACCCTGGGCGGCTGTTGTGCTGTGACCGTGGAAAAGCCCCATAGCATGGGCAAAAGAGACTCCTCTTCCCAAGTGAACTGATGAAAGACTACTGTAGAGGTGGTAAACTGACTGAAACAATCCCAAGTTTGTGTCTTTATGTTATAAATGGGAGGAGGGAGGAGGATGGGGGGAAGAGAAGTGTTCTGAAGGTTTATTCTGACCCTTAATATTCTTTTTTCTTTTAGTTCTGTTAATAAACTTCTTTATATTCTTTAAGTTTAGAGCCTGCTTTGTATTCCTCCTGATTCTTATCTTACAGAAGGTAAGAAATGCGAACAAACCCACTATACTAAATTGGTGTTTCCGCCCCGTTAGCGAACTAAACCCGCTACACTCATTTAAATTGATATGCTTGTCTTGCCCCAAATGTCATGCTAATCAATGAGCGTAAAGGTGTACTTCACCATCACACTTGATGTACTGGGAGCAATGAGCTAAGCTGCTAGAAAACAGCAACATTATTTAACACTACGTAGTATGCACCTGTAAGGTCTATTCAAATTAATTATAGCAGGAATAATACTACCAGTGCTTTCACACTCTGGTTTAGATGATATGGGTAGCAGTTACAGGTTTAATGCATTGTTATTTTACACTCCTGCAGTTAAACATTACCATGAACATATAAATAAAAACAACAAAGAACAACCATACAGAGCTCTCATGACTCATCTTGTGGTGCCGCACTTTTGACGTAGACACGGATAGCTCACTGACTCACCCTCAACTGTTGTTACAGCCAATGAGGAAGAATAGACACTTTGAGGCTACAATTCATCTGACCTACTTTACATGAAATGAATCATACTCCGGAGTGCCTTGTCCCTTTGTTGACTATAAAGGAAGACTAGATGATTACCTTACTTGCATGCATCCCACATATCAGACACCTACATCAGCATGATGAAACCCACTTACTGTCCAGATATATAGCGAAAGACTCACGCAAATTTATCTCCGTGTGGTCCAGGAGACATCACACCTCAGAAGATTTACATTTGACAAGAGAAGTGTCATTACAAGGCAGGCCAATGTGGTTTTGATTTACAGCTTTTTAAAATGCCTTAACTAATGATTTTATGCATTTTTTTTCTTCTTAATGTATGAGAAAAAGTCAGGAAGTCATGAGCTACAATTCAGTATATGTCTGTCTGTCTCATTTTGCCTGATGTGAGATGACTGCCCTCAACAACACTAATGGTATATCCCCATGAGTTTCTACATACATTCTCCCAATGCCTGTGGCAGGCTCATTTTCTCTGGATACTCATCAGACCTTGTTTTAGTCTGTATGTTTGAGCTGCACTCAGATTCGGTTTGGCTCTAGCTTCTCAGGCACACCACAGGCACCCAAGTTCTCTGCTTCAGTCCATTTCTCAGACACAGAGCCTGTGACCCCACTGTTGCACAACCCACGGCAGTGTTACATACCACAAGTTTTTCCAGCAGCTTTGGCACCAACACCTGAACAAGACAGGCTGGTCTGAGATGTTTTGCAAAATAACTTATAGAAAGGACACAGTTTATTTGCAGGGAACACAGTGCCATCTGTGATCACAGACAACAAACTGTCTTGAAACCCCTCAATCCAGCATCCTCAATACCATGAAAGCCCTTCAGTGCTCTCTTCAGATACTTCGGTCACTTTGGCTGGTTCGGACAAACACTGAAATGTTGACATTTCAGGCAAACTGCTCCTGAATACTCTGCTTAGCTCATTCAAATACAACATTCTACAGGTCCCCTTAAAAGAAAAAATATGCTCTCTGTGTTCTCTGAACCTCACAATGTCTACAATGTCTTGAATGATCTTGTCCTGCTTCTTACTCTACTAAGTTTTAACTAGTGATTTCTGTTGTTATCCTCAGCTAGGGATTTTCGTAGCCTTAACCCAGCATGAAGGCCAACTGTGAGAACTGTATGTGCTTTACTTGGGTCAATCTTCTTAGCATGTTCATTACTGTACATAGATAGAACTAGTTCAATTTTTTCCTTGAAGCCTTCACATGACTAATGTAAGTCACAGCAGCCTCTTTGTCAGCAATTTCTGATTTGATTTGCTTGTGCATGTGTGAGACTGATCTGTAGAGTACCTAAAACTATAAAGAGTTCAACAGCTACTTAGAGAATGTGGCATGGTACTGTCACATTTCCAGTGCTGATTTTTAAAGAAATAATAATGAATCACAGAACAGTAAAGGAAAAATTAATGGATAATTCAGGATCATTTCAATAAGATGAGTTTCACTGGCTTAACTCAAGGCCTGAAGAGCAATAACCCAAATAGAATTTTCAAAGTTGAGCATTTAAAATTAACCTTAAAGCCTAATAATTTTTAAACACTGATGTAATTTTTCTTCTTCCAAATTATTAGTTTCATTGCAATTTCTAAAGCAATCAGGATGAGGTGCACAACTACGAGTTTGAAAATTTTCATCAGAAGATTCTGCCGTCTATGAGAAAGATGAAATTACAGCTACAACAACCCTTTACATTTGACAGCAACCACTGCTTTGTATAGAAGAGATTGAACATAGCATTGGTGTAAAAGCAAGATACCAAACTATCCTTTAAGAGAAAAGATCATAACATAAAGCTGAAAATGCAAAGAACAGAAGAGCATTGAAAACTATGATATTTTCTAATGCAGTACTTAAAATCTCATGATTTTTTCCCCTAAATTAGCTTTAGAGGAGAAGGAAAGGAAGGTAAAATTCCTTTTTTTAAAAGGTAAAATTTCTTTCCTTTGTATGTAGTTTTGACTTTATAATGTTTAATCATACCTGCTCGTTGTGATCCTAACTATGATTTATAGTTAGCCACTCACTGATGAACAGATGAGACATGATTTTGATCCTTTCTTTTTGACTAGGTACAGTTGCCTACAAATATGTTACAAAAAGACAACAGGTTTTTTTTAAAGTTTATTTTGTATTCAAATAAGTATATATTATTTATATAAGGAATATACAAGCATATATTATTTAACACTTGTTTCTTGCAGGAAGCAGGGTATTCTGTAGTTTCCAACTGTGTTATTTAAATTCTCAATCTTTCTGAAAGCATTTTTTAAAATTTTTTAAAAAAATTTAAAATTTTTTAAAATTAAAATTAAAAAATAGAGATCACAGGTGTTTAAAGCAGTTATTTACCTACACAGGACCTGTGAAATGATGTTCTGTCTGACTTTTTGAAACTTGAAAAAAAAAAACCTTTGAAGGAAAGCTACAACTCGCTGAGAAATTCAGTATGGTGAATACACCTGGCCCTAATGAATTAAGTTCCTAAAAGTTGAACTATGTGAAAGCAAGGAAACTGCCTGCTGCCTTCTGTAGCGATAAGCATCATGTAAAGTGATGCCTTGGTAACTTCACCAGCCTCCTCTGTCTCTTGATCACATCACTTGATCTTGTAGGATCAGTTCTGCCTTGACAGACACCGCTCACAATGCTAGCATGAAGCTCCTTTAAACTCTAGAGAAAAGCACTCTGGACACTTGGCTGGAACTGAAAATGTAAACACTTTAGAGGTTCTGATCACGGATTAAAAGAAAAAGAAAGGGCTGATACATTAACATAATCCGAGGACTTAGACATAGTACTTACTTTTGTGTTTTAAACCTCAAGTATATAGAGGAAAAAAATTAAAATCAGTGAAGGAATTGAAAATTTGACTAAGCTAGAAGAAGAAAACAGAAATTATTACAAGGAATAAGCTTGCCTGAACAAAGAAAAGCAGAATGAAAAACAACACACTTTTCTCTTAGCTCAAATCCATTCTCTTGCCCCCCTGCCTAAGCAAAAGCAAGTATTTATACACACTATGTGAGCATCACGAAACAAAACTATTGGCCATATGGGCAACTTCATGCCTTTCCCCCACTGCTATTTCCAGCGTGTGTTTTCAGTCTGCATCATAGAGATTTTTGTTGGCAGGGAAGAAGACAGGAGAGGGGAAAAAAAGGACCCAACAGGTGTCTCACAAAGGGAGGTAGGGTTAACTTAGGGATGCTAATTCTTCTTCACAACAGGCACTGTGTTTGAGCCAAAGCAGTAACTCTCACTTTTTCCTGCTCGTATGTCATTACTAGAGTCTCCCGCTGCCTCCCCTCAGTTCTTATCTCTCCAGCTAATCTTAGTCTTAAATCTTTTCATGTGATTACCAGAAAGATGAGAAAGATGGCTGTGGGCTACTGGCAAGTGTACATAGTGACAATACAAATTATCACTTGAAGTCTAGAATCAGAATTTTGTCTTCTATTTTTCTACATTGTATGAGAGCCTAATGAGACAACAGTGAAAATATGTCATTTGTGCAAAACAATGGATGCAACACAATAATTGCACACATGTTTAACACTTTATTTGTAGGTTTAGGTAATGAGAAGAGAGGTATTATTCTGTCTTAAATTTTACTGGATTTAATGATACTGCTTTTTGCAGATTGAATATCTCTGGTACCTGGCTACATCCTAGTCATTTCTCAAGAAAGGAAAAAAACCATGTTCTTTCAAAGTGTGTAGGTGAAAACCTACAACAGCAAGAAGAAAGCAATATAAATAATATCCTTTGTTAATAAATCCCTGCAGAACAAGGCAGTACAGATATGCTGCTGGCAGATTTCAACAACTGATCACTGCTGGTTTTCAACTTTGAAACAAACATGATCTTTGAAGAAAGCTCTGACTGTTGAATTGCTGCAGCAAGTTACAAACAAAACGTTGAAACAGAAAACCCGTGTGAAACAGAGAGCTCAATGTCACCTTTGCAGTTCTTTTGCTTGGTGTCCTACATGTTGAATGATCCCAAGAATTGGAACAGGAGTAGTAGAACTCCTCTCAGGTTGCAGCTTGATTTTCCAAGGCATCTACCTAAGATACGAGAGGCACACACTTTCACATAGTTGTACCAGTAGGAATGCAAAAGGTGATGTATAGGAACTCCGTAGCTATTACTATCAGGTTACAAGACTGTCAGGCTACACAGGAGATCAGCCATACAACCACCTATTTTTCCAATGACTGCTTCATGGATTTGAAAGCCACCATGCCCTCTTCAAGTTTCTCTGGTCTGTCTCTGTATAACAAAGAACAGCTATATTATCTTTTTGCTTCTGTGCTGATTCAGTAAGTACCGTTTCACAAATACACAGCTGCCAAGTCTATTGAAAAGTGAAGAGATGATGATATATCCATTTCTGAGGCCTAGAACTGCTGCTAATGGCCAGAGTTATCCACCTAATCTGTTTCAAGTATATTCTTCCACGAAGTTTAACTGATTGTAGAGGAATTGATTCCTTAAGGTCTAGGAGATTTACTTTTCCAGAAGACATGCTTGAAACAGAAAATTTAAAAGTTAGTGGATATGAAGGATTAGTGATTAAACATGGGCTTTTATTGAAAACAACCAGTAAAATCTAACTTTGGTTCAGGAGAAATAAATTAAGAACCTATTTTCAGCAAAACTCTTTCTTCTACAATTATCCCCATTTGAATGGAAACAAAAATCAATGCTTTGATGCTCTGTGTATTCATGGATACTTCATTGCTCCATCCTTTAAAAAATAAAGAACAATCATACTCTGATGTCTTCTTGAGATATGGTATTCTAATCAAGATTTTTTTATCTCTTTTTGCTAATCAAGATTTTTTTAATCTCTTTTTTCTTATAATTATTTGTAAAGTTGCAGTAGGGTAATAACACACTATGAGAAGCTGTGTGCATTTCCTGGTAGCTTATCTACGTTGCATTTGAGAAATTTGAGGTTTATTTCACCACTCCCTTTTGGACCCTGGTAAAACAAGTTCTCAAATACGTACATACATCTCCCTCTTTATTTAACATATCTAAGATCCAAGCTTGTGGCTTATACACTCAGGAAAACATTGTTATTATAAGAAAATGTGCATTTATGAATCAAATCTTCTCATCTGAATAGAGAATTAACAGTTGAATGTTTCTCATTCAGAGGCTGACTCTTCAGCAAATGTCTCAAAAGAAGATTAAACTGACTGAGATTAACTTTGAAAATGCCTAGATTTATACAGACATGTACACATGTATAAACACATTAGTAAATACTACTTTTAAAAATGTCAAAAATGCATCATGTAAAACAAATTAACTGCATGTGATGGAAGGCGGACTCACAAATTTAGAGTTATGTGCTTCAAAACACTATCTGCCTTAGCTTGGTTTCCTCTTAAATCCCTCCTTCTCATTATTTGTGCTTCTAATGATTAACCAGAATTAACAGTTTTACCTAATTCATATTTCAAATGCTACTGCAATACCTACAAGAACAGTATTTTGTATTCAAATAACACAGGTCAGACAAAAATTTGTACTTATATTTTTTGCACTTGCAGGAGGGTCATCTGTGTTAAGGAGAAATGGGCATGTACATGTCCTGACACAGCGAATTCAACAGACAAATCATCCTCTGCAAAAAGCTGATGATTTCACTTGTTACATTTTTCAAAAAACTTTCTTTCTGGTAACATCATCAGAAAAGTCCAACTCAAGCAACAGGATGTAATTAAGAAAATTGTTCATTTACAATTACATCAAAAGATTAATACGTTTTTCTGAAGTCATAAAAATGTCTCTCAGACATCAGTGTGAAACTGAAATACTTAGGGCCTAGCAAAGAGATGTTATTTAGAAAATTAATTCTTCATTTTCAACATTATCTGAACAGAGAGTATACATTTACAACATAGAAAATAGTTTCCCTCATGCTTTCTAATCACTAATACTCTTGCAACCTGTTGCAAATGGTGAATCCTCCAACTGTGCAGGCTCTTGTCATAGCCGCTACCCCCAGCTGCAGAAGCAGGTGCTCCTAGAGGAGTCAAAAGCAGGATACAGGCGAGTTCACCATACCATTTTCCTCTATGCAGGATAAATTCAGATAGATTAAAATGATTCATTCACTGCTACCATGTCTAAAGAACATTTTCATACAGGGAGAGCAGGAGGAACCCAAGGTCCATGCACTGCCATCGGTTTCAAAGGTACCTCAAAAACTTGTCCTGACAGCACATCCATCTTCTGCAGATTCTGCCTTATTAGTTACATGTTTCTGAAGGAAATATGACTGAAAATTTAAGGTTTCCCCCCTCTACACTTCACAAAGGTGACTTAATGTCAAAACCTGCCTAGAAGATGTTTCCATCTGTCTGCATACAGGTGCAGCTCTCAATTTCCATGTCACCATGCATCACTCTGGGCTGAAGGACAAGGCCCTACCTACAAGGGGAAGCCCAGCCTAAAAGATGTGCTCCCATGGGTGCCCAGCTGCCTCAGACATATCCCACCTTCCACAGAGCTCCCACGTGCCCCAGCACCTCTTCAGGTGAGGACTCTAATGTCAGAGACATTTAAAGCTGGACATGTGTATTAAATTTTAAACCCATGTATTTTTACACCACTCATGAACACCAGAGATGACAAGTAGGTGGGTATTTGCTTCCACTCCAGCTCCAGAGTGCCAGGTGCCACAGCTGAACTACCCATCTAACTAACCAATGCTTCAACTGCGCAGATCCTCATAAAACGTCCCAGTCAACACCCACAAACCGCTGTCTCAATCCGCTTACCTTAATCCATCCTTTCAGAAAAATGCATTTAAAAAATCAAATAAATGGTGACATATTGATGTAAAAAACCCCAAACATTCTAGCCTGCAACTAGAATTGTCACTTTTTTCCTGTCCCTACAAACAATAGACCTTTTCATTTCCTTGGAAGAATAAATTTGGTTATTTACATGTCCTCAGTTGGCACATCAAGAGGAGAAATGTTAGACTTGAAGTGTGTGGCACCTGCAGAAGGATTTTTCAATTTTAACATGCTAGGCTGAAGAGCAAGAGAAGACATCCCCATGACAGACAGGCAGCCAGGCAGGGAGCAGCACATCACTTAGCACTGCTCCACAGGGCTTCACCCTGTGCAAAACAGATCTGGCTTTATGCTGCTCCCCTGTCAAGGACTGTATTTCACACTTTATGAGTCTGCTTTTCTCTTCCTGATGCGTATGTTTCAATTTCCTTTCGAAGATAATATACATTACAATAATATATGCACAGTCTAACACAATTTATGTTCCATACAGTTGCTGTTGTATACATATATATGGGCACAGATGGGGAAAACATCCCCATTTATTCAGGCTACGTGGATGTAGCGAGAAGGAAAATGACAAGAAGAGATGAAGAGAAAGGAAGGAGGAGTACTCTAGCAAGTACCCATGTATAATAATGGTCAGGTACCATCTGCTACCACATCTGACAAAGTTCGTCTAACATCTCTAACAGCTGATGGCAATTCCAAGCCCATTCATATTCTTATTTATTGTCACTGAACACAGTGCTTTATAATAGATTTTCAGGAAGTTTTGGGACACCCATTCCACTGGAAAAATATTTGCTTGAATTTGTAAACAACAGAACTCAGCTATGCATTACAGCCAAACAACAAGAAGTCTTTCCATTTCCAAGGATGTATTCGAAATCAAGAGAAATCTGGTTGTCAATAGCCAATAGCTATTGCCTTGTTATGAAACTTCACAGAGATTAAAGTATCAACACTATATATTCAGCCTATTCAAATTTCTTCTTTTATCCTCAGTCACATTAAGAAGTGAAACCAACAGTGACATGAATAGTAACTATATAGGGAAAAATATAGTAGGACATGGATTACTAAAAGGCAGTTGAAAGTCCCCCTTCATATGAAAAGACATTCTCTTGTTCTTGATCAGGAGGTGGTCTTTGTATAGGCTAATTGTGTATCTTCAAAAAAACCCCAACTTTTGAAAAGTGCCCTTTTAAAGCTGCCATTTTCATGATCCTATGCAGAGGAACTGGGACTGAGATCTTGCAGCAGTCTGAAAAAATACATGGTCAGTTTTCTTTCAAAGCAGATTTTCATCTCGTAAGGAAGAATATCCAGCAAAATTTGAAGTAAGATAAGGTTTATGAAAAATATGTCAGTCATTTAGTCAAATAAAACAGTTCAGATAGAGAGGACCATCTATAATGCATAGCTAGAAAAATGCCTCCTTCAATTTGCAGGCCTCCATATGACCACTCCTCAAATGCATGTCAAGGGAAGCACAGAAATCTATTCCCTTCCAACATATTTCCAGGAGGGTAATGGTACTTGTAGAAAATGCTTTCATCAGACTGCTAAAACAGTCCAAGCGATCCCACCCAGACCAAGCTTGCTTTAATTTCTCATTGCTTAGAATGTGTACCTGCAGCACACAGAAACTCACAGGAGGTCTTCATATAACCATGAGGAGGCTAAACTGGCTGGGGGAGATGACACTGCACTTGGAGAAAAGCAGAACATTGTTGCTGGATCTGCATGCAGCATTTGAGACAATGTCAGGCTGCTGAGGTGCCGACAGTCACAGAACAGCAGAAGAACCGAGGATTTGAGGAGGAAATCGGGTTGCTGAACAGTGAAAACGGATAAAGATTAAGGGCAACACACAGAGCAATGGAGTTAACTGCACCAAGGCTTTGAGAAGAGCAAGGCTACAGAAGGCACCATGCGAGGGAGACCTAGGGCTCTGGATAATAAAGGGGAAGACAGCTACTGTTGGTCATGGGGTAGGGTGAAGCAATGGCTCTGTGGAAGACAAAAGACATTGAGAGGAGAGGCAAACCCAGTAAGATGTGACAAGAGGTATGCCAGTACAAATAAACACTGCTGGAAAATGCCAACTAACTGTAACCAGAGCTGCCTGTAACCAGTGTCTTCTTATTGAAGACATACCTGTGGAAGAAGTGAAAAGTAACTGTATAGGTGTTTTCAAACATTTCTCTTTTGGACTGAAGTGAACACTTTGGGTTTTTTAATGGAGATAAATTAAGAGGGAAATGTACTTAAAAATCCATAACCTGGAACATAAAATAAAAAGAAAAAAATCCCAACCTTGCTTTTTTTTGCTTGTCATTTTATTAAAGACATTACTGTAACTTGGTCTCAACCTGAAACAAGGTATACGTTGTTTCACCTCTCTCTATACCTTGAAGGTTTAAGCTTTGAATCTGCCTAGTTAGATCCGATGGACACTGGAGATTACTGATGGGGTGCTATCGATTCAGGATGTAAGACATTTGCAATAAAGGTAGGAATGGAGCACTTTCTCAGAGAGAAAGCTCACTTGGCTGTTGGAAGACACCCAGCAGGCAGGCACTTTCCTCTCCCAAAGCTCCCAAATGCTGGGGCCACCTTCCCCTAAGTGGTACCACTCCTTGCTACAGTGTCTTAGGTTTCCTTCCTGAAACAGCCGCTGATTTCTTCCCCTCCTCCCAACAGAGCACCACACAAAGGTCAGGCAAAAGTCTTTGAGATTAAATTGTAAGTGATTAAAATTTCCATTATTTTGTGAACTTGTTCTACATATTAAAGAACCCTAATGGAACTTGCACACATTTGTGCAGGTAGAAAGACACATGATGATAGGAATTAAGGAAATTAATTCCTGTGCCTTGGACTGAAGTAATCTTCCACAATATAATTGGCTTTCAATCATTCACACACACCATGCCCTTCACCTTTAAATGGTAATTCATTTTACCATACAGGTTTCGAATGCCATTTACGTCTGGCTTTAAGAAAGCTCCCATCTATGTACTAGAATACAGTCAGTATGTTTTGTCCAGGAGGAGACCACGTCAGAGTGTAACTCACATTTCTAATGTATATATCCATATGATGTTTCACCATGTCAGTGACCCATAACAAGGAGGAATGAAGAACACTTCCTGGACAGAGATCAAGCAGCAATTCCCCCAGAAACACAAGGCTAACAATACCACCTCTCCTGAAACGCTCCCTATTTTCTTGCTGTGCTGAACTCCCTGTGGGACACAGTGAAATGGATATGAGGGTACAAGACTTTTCAGGGCTATGCCTAGATCACAGCAGAGAAGTGCAAGGCATAACGGCAGTAAAGATAGCTCATCTGCTTTAACAAAAGCATCAATAATCTAGAAAATCTCACTATGTAGAACTTTCCCTCTCCCATGGCTGTGAAAGAAAGACTACAGAGGAAATATCTGGAAGCACTGGGCTTGGTCTAGTTGCTTCTGGAGCTGCTTCAGCCCATCCTCTACAGTTGACGCAGCAGCATGTTACAAGCGATGAAGTGTATCCCTCTGACGAAATGGCCTTCTGCAGGCCAGGTGCGCCATTTAAATCTATTTCCTCTTGTCTGTGTTTTTGTTTTGCACATCACATCCTATCATTCTGTGATGTTTTATCTCACTCACACTAATACCAGCCCTGGCTGACAACCAAGGAGACTGTAATATTGGCATGCCTGCCAAACGGTTAGGCATATTCTGGACACAGACAACAGATGCTTATATTCAAATTAGGACTAATTTGCATTTTTCTGTATCGTGGAATTTTTAAAGCATAGTTTTACAAAAAGGGATGTATAATTCTGAAATAGTAATATTTCCTTTGAAAAGTCAGGTCTGCTAATGGATTGCCATCTGTTCAGCCCTTTGCCAGAAAATAGATTTGTCCTGCTTACTGAAAACAGTATTAGGGTGAAACTGTAGATTACACACTGGATTTCTGAGCAGTTTAATTTAAACTGCAGGCTAACACTTTGCTATTTCAGTAAAAATAACTTTAGATTCTCCCTTTCTACTAGTGCTGGAATCTAAACCCAGCAAACTGTATTTGGAGTACTTTATGGGCTGTTTTGCTCTTGCTTGGGTTCTAGAAAAGGTGCCTACCTCTCCTTTATCATTTTGAAACTGAGTTTGTGTTTCTTTTGCATAGGATTTAGAGAAAAAAACCTCTCTATCTTACTTCAAAAACCCATCTTAATCCCTTGGAAAAAAAATCCCAAACATTTAAAACATCAAGGCACTCGCCTCAATTATGCTTTCAAGAGTACAAGATTTGTAGGGACTGGGAGCCTCCTGGAGCCTCTGGATGCAAGTGAGGAAGAAGTAAACCTCGGAAATTCAGGATGCTGATGGACCTCTCTACACGATGGACAGGTAGGAGAAAAGTTATTCTCCCTTGTAACCCACAGAAATCTAATGAGGTTTCTGCTGAACCTTGCTACAGGAATAACTGCACTGCAAGGCAGAGAGGTTCAATTTTTACAGCCTGGAGGCAAAAGTTGAATAGTAACACCACTTCAAGATTTCAGCACCCTCTTACGCTACCTGTATAAGGTTACTGACATAGCCTCAAGGCTACCCAAACGCCAACGCTCTCCCTACCCGGACCGAGTAGCTGTCTACAGGAATACGCAGAACCGTTCTTTTGCATAAGGGACAAGCTGCAGTCACGGATCCCTGATCCCTGCCCTGCACACCCCCGCGCAAGCCCCCAAAAAGCCGCATTTTGCCGGCAAACGACGGTCTCGTCGAGAGGTTCGGGGTCCCCACTCGGTGCCGGAACGGCGCTGCCCGCCACCGAGCATCCCCCGCCGAGCCACCTGCGGGGGTGGCGCCTCGGGGCCTCGGCGCCGAGCCACGGCGGGGGGCGCCCACGGGGGAGCCCCGCAGGGCGGGGACGGCGGAGCGGCACCGAGGAGCGCCTCTGGATCGGAGCGCTGACCGCGGAGCCGCGTCCTGCGCCTGCGGCACCATCGCGCTGCTGGCGCCGGGATACCCGCCCCATCCCGGCCCCTGCCCGCACAAAGTTTCTCCTCCGTTTCAGACCTTCTCCCGCCGCCCACCTGAGCCCCGCGGGGAGTCGCGTCCCCGCTGTCCGCCGCCACAGCCGGCCCCGGGCACTGCGGGGCCGGAG
>VZTD01003423.1:447499-489093 GCA_013397725.1 Rhagologus leucostigma | reverse complement strand
GGGGCGGGGAGGACCGGCAGGGGCCGGATCCGGCGGCCCGGCCTCGCCTGGGCCGGGGGCGGTGGGCTGGGCTGGGCCGGGCCTGGGCAGCGGCACCGGGAGCGGTGTGCCTCGGTGAGGCCCTGCTCCAAGGGCTGCCGGCGGGGAAGGAAAATCCGCGCGTGGAGCCGGGAGAGGCGGTTCCTGGCACTCTGCAGGGCCTCGGATTAAGGGACATACCATGTACCCACGCTTTTGGATGGACCAAGGCGTCGGCTCCATCAGTCCAGCCATCACCTTTTTTTAAGTGCTGTGTGCGGCCGGCCATCCTTAAGAAACCCAGCACACACACCAGCTCTCCACCGCGAGGGGTTGGTCGCAGACACGTGGCGGCCACCTCTTGTAGGTTAGCTGCAGCTTGTGTAAACATGGAGGCTTCTGTTAAAGACCATCCACGAAGGTGGAATTTCACACTGGAGTTCTGCGAGGTTTGTCGGCAGTCTTCTGGTTTTTCTAACGTTGTCGTCTACATGAAGAGAAAGGAACGTGGTCAGCTGCCATCCAAGAAAGGTGTGGCAGAGTCTCACTGAGTTTCTGGTGCCTTCTCTTTGGTGGAGGATGGTGTAGAGAAATAAATGATTGAGTGAAGAATGGCATCCTTTTTAACTATTTCCCTGTGTAGCACCTGTGCTCTTGCATTTGCCTAAGGAGTGCTGGGATAAAGGGGCAGGTAACATTCTTCTCACCCATTATTTTTTCACGTACCACAGAGGAGTTGACAGTACAGCAGTTCAAGGTTGCACATGAATAAAAGCTTTCAGCTGCAAGGGTATTTAAGCACTTGTATAGATAATTAGGGAAGCTGTGTAAAAATTGCCATTAAAATTTTTCAGGGCCGATTAAAAATACATTTTGCTGTCTTAAAATTAGAGAAGTTTAAGTATAGCATTGTATATATGAACCACCCATTTCTGCCTAACTGAATTCAGCACAAATTTATCTAATTAATAATAAACAGTAGCCTATTTGGTTATCTTGGCAAGAAAATGTTTCAATTAGTTAAAGTATCAAAGCTGAGAAATGGTCGGTGGCAAACAGTTTTTAAAATCGAAATTAACATAAGGATTGTTATTATGGAAATTTTATGTACTTGCATAGCAGCTGGAGTGACATAAAGTGTAATAGCTCCTCTTAAGTAGTCACGTTACTGTATATTAGATTCATAGTCCCAAATGGAGAAGAAATAAACATTTCTTCTATAACAACCTAATGTGACAACACTCAAACAGTTATGAAGTTAAAAAAAACTTCATTAAAGTTATAGAAGTGTGTTTAAATAAAATTAATAACAAGATGCCAAGTAAACTAGCCTACCAAGTTGCTTTCCATATAGGACTTCATAACCCTCAGACTTGCCTTCTTAGGGTCCTATCTTGCAAACAGACATTTTGAAGCAAAATGTCATAAAAATAACTTCTCTTCCAATAAATATGCAGCATTAATGCCAAGAGCACGGTGCCTGTGGAAAGCAATAAGGTCCTTCTGGGTTTATCTTTTATCTACTGCTGGTCAGATTTTGTGTACTTCAGGGACTAATTGGCACTTGGATAAGAGACTTGAATAGAAGTATTAGCTGCACTTCAGGAAGACAAAAAGCAGCATTTGCTGAAATTAAACATTTTCTAATCAGCATAGCTGTATAGTTCCCAAGAATGTTAAAGACCTAGCTGAGGAATACTTTAAGCAGTTGAACTGGGAAAATTGCAGAAGTTGTACAGCTGAAATTAGCAACTGGAGAAAGGAGGTGGAATGAGGCAGTAGCTCTTGCTTTGCAAACTCCTAGGAGAAATGGAGGACACTAATAGCAAAAGTTAGCAGTCCAAAACAGTACCAGCCAGCCTGCTGTCTTAAAAGGTATATCTTTTTGGACAGAAGCAACTGGTCTGACTGAGTCTTCTTGTTTCCTTGGGCTGTACTGGAACTTTTGATTCAATATCACATGCTGTTTACTGAACCAATGAAATTAGACTGAATTAACAGATTTTATACCTGCTACATGGACTATAAACTGGGTTACTGACACTTCTCTAACAGGTAGTCAGTGGTCAGGTGCCAGTTAACAAGGTTATTGATAATAAGGTGCCTGTAGACTTTATGTGGCTAAATTTTTAAAGAAAATTCAGCATTTTTTTCAAAGACCTAAAATGTGATCATAAAGGCTTCCATGGCTATGCTTTTAGATAATACAGATTTTGTTATATAAAATTTAAAAGTCGCCTGAAAATGGATAAACCATGAAAGATGGTGTCCAGAGAGGCTGAGAAAGTATTTGGGCAACCTGTTCTTACTGTGTCACTAGCCTGGCTTTGAGCAAGAGATTAGACTGGACATTTTTCAGATCCTTTTAAACATAAATTATTCTGTGGTTCCCTAAACTGTCTAAATTACTAGTAAGAAACATCTGAATAGCTGGATTCAATTGTTGGATTTAAAAAAATAATGTGTTTTAATGCTGCTGTAAGCAAGCGATGAAGAATGCAATGGTTCCTTCAGGACTGGAGATTGTTTTCGGTAGGGATGTTCTTATGTAGCCCATTCAGTGTAAGTTCTTTTTGTGATGTCACCAAAAGCACAATGCAATCCTTGAATATATAAATATATATATTTATATATATAAATGAAGAGTGGCAAACACAAATAGGGAAATGATCTTTCTGGTGTATGTAGCATCCATAAAACAACTGACTGGAGTACTGTCTCCAGATATGATGTTTGCCTTTCAAGATGGAAAATCAGTTTTGACTTGAGGCTGAAGGACCTTAAACAAAGTTTATCAAAGAAAAGGGGTAAAAAGGATATGAATCCCTATATGTAGGAAGAGGCATAATATTGGAGGGATTTAAAGTCTTTAAATTTATAGTCTTATGACATAAGGTGATCCCATGACTGGAAGTTTAACAAACACAACCTTGAGTAAGTTGTGCTATTCTAGCACTTAGGATAACATAGGGATCAGTTACTTGTGATTGCTTGAAATCTTAACAAAAATCAGAGGTCTTTATAAATGGCTTGCTTTTATCTAACTTCTAAGGAAAATACAATGGTAGAGGTATTCAGAAGGTTAGATGAGATAATGAGTGTGATCTATTACTCTCATGATTTTTATGACCCTTTGCCTTCCCTCAAGAATTGGTGCTACAGAGGCCAGAGAATGATTTCTGCACAGCACAGTGCAATGCAATGTGGGAAAATCGCAGCACCACTTTGAATGCACTCAGTAGCTGCCAGAGTAGCGCATCTAAGCTTTGCATGGGATAATTCATAGAATCATGCCATGTTTTTGTGTTGTAAAGGACTTAAAAAATCACCTAGTTCTACCCCCCTGCCACGGTGAGGGTCATCTTCCAGTAAAACAGATGGCTTAAAGCTCCATCCACCCTAGTCTTGAACACTACCAGGGATGGAGTATCCACATTTCTGGGCAGTGTCTGACTATCCTCATAGTGAAGAAATTTTTTCTAATATCTAATCTAAACCTTCCCTCTTTCAGTTTGAAGCCCTTACCTCTTGTCCTATCACTACATGCCCTCCTAAATAGTCCCTCTTCAGCTCTCTTGCTGGCCCCCTTTAGGCACTGGAAGGTGCTCTAAGGTCACCCTGGAGCCTTCTCTTCTCCAGGCTGAACAACCCCACCTCTCAGTCTGTGTTCATAGGAGAGGTGCTCCAGACCTCCATCATATTCATGGCCCTCCTCTGGACTCCCTCCAACATGTCCGTATTCTTGGTGCAGCCCAGGATAAGGTTGTCCTTCTGGACCTCAAGCACACATTGCTGGGTCATGTTGAGTTTCTCAATTAATTGAGCTGCTGCCCCATGTCTGGAATATTGTGTTAAATGCAGCTATTTCCTTCAGTACCAGAGCCACCCCAAAGAGGTGGAAGCCCTGTCTGTGGTGGTTACAGAGGTGTGTGGCAAGAGGCCATACTACAGCGGCACAGCTAAATCTGTGTTTGGTTTACACAGCACTGTTTCATGCTTTTTTTAGCCATATTCTGGCTATTAGTTATTGGACTTAATGTCTTGTTAGGGCTAAATCTCATCTTGGGTACTTAACATTTGGGTTTCTACCTACGATTGGCATGAAATTTCTGTTTGCTGCAGGATTTTTCAGATCCAGGCTTACATTGAAAGGTTTGTTGGTTAGCTGCTTTATTTCACAGTGAGGTTACCAAATAGATAATTATTTTTTTATGATATAGTTATAACATGTTTGTGCCTGTTTTGTTAAATGCAGTGCTCCACTGTTCTTATATCAACTTGATGTTATTCCACAATTAAACATAGTTTGGGCTTGTTTACACATTGCATGAAACTCCAGTTTATTTCAGAGACACATTTGAGTACAGAGAACTTTCAATACCTTAGATGATCTCATAGGACAGATTCAGAACATGCATTAAGACTTTCCTGGGTTTTGTGTTTTACTTGTGTCTTGTACTTCAGCACAACTAAAAGCGAAGATTGCAGGAGTGTTGTAATGTGTTGTGAATGCTCAGAAGACTGGGGACTTTTGTCGTCATTCAGATTTGCTTTTTGAGTAGCATTTTGCATCTAAAGGGGAAAGAAACCTTCCATTTTTAAAGAGAATCCATTGGTTATTTTCCATGCAGTTTCCATGGCAGAACTTGCTATTTGAGGAATTCGATGGTTTAACAGCAGCTTGTTTATTAGGCAAAGAGCTGCATTGGTTACTCATAAGAAATGTGATTTAGTGCTTTCTGAGAACTATATGCATTTCTCACAAGTGCAGTTCATTTTGTCCCAGGAGAGCCATGTCATCTCAAATAATATTTCAGGTGAGCTGGATGCACAGCTACCATGGATGCACAGCTGTGGATAGTTCAGTATTTTTCCACTGTACTACCCTGTACCACAGAACTGCACTTCCCTACAGGACTCATTTTATATTCTGATATTGTGTAATTGATTACTTCTTGCAGATTGTGTAATTACTGTTTTTTTTCTAAACACTGGAATCAATTTAGCCTTCAAAAATACTTATTTTTTTCCAGTTTTGCTAAAGATTCAATTGAAGTTGACAACAGGGAGAACAGGGTCAAGCTTTGCAGAAATTCGCCTTGGGCTACATTGAAATTCAGGTGGAGGGTCTGCTCTACCCAGTGAGTTTCCACCTATAATCTATAGAATCCTGTAAGTGTATGTAGCCTCTTAAAAAATAATTACTGCAAAAGCTAAGAAAAGCAAACCTGTTGCTGGTGGGCCTACATTTGCTGTTGGGGAGAGTGGGTTGTACCTTGGTGGGCACGGTCCCCCCCTTTCTTTTAGGTAGGGAAGCAGTTTAAAAGCAGTTATAAATCAGACCTTCAATCTGTTATTACCTTTGGACACACGTGAAATATGAAACTTGATTCCCTTTTTTACCCTGACTTTACTTATTTTGTCTGTTTTAAGAATCTAATTATGACTTTGTCAATACTGAGGACCTTTGAGAAAAGTGTAGATTATCCTTTGTGAGACCACAGACATCTTCAGTTAGTTAGTTTAATGCAAGTAAAGGCTTCACCTGCAAGCACTGTACCTGTAGTAAAAACATGGCCATGATGAATGAATTCACATAGGGTTTTTAGTTATTTGAACAACTGAACAAAAGTATTGATTTGCTTTCCTCAGAGACCAGCATAATGAATTATCCACCTATGCTCTTTGTCCAGTCTATTACTGTACATTTTGGATGGAATTTTTGGATCAATGTGATTTCTTAACAAGAAGCTTTTGAGTGGGAAAAAACCCCAACCCAACAAATAAGGAGACTTGCCCAAAGGAGAATGTTTACTGATTGTGCTTCACTGGGTTTCTTACTGTTTCCATCAAAACCTCCACATATATAGAATGACAGAGGAAGAATATATGGTTGTGAAATAGATACTTACCTTTAAAAAATGTAAAGCTGCAAAACATGTAATTTTAAAAAGGTTTAGAATTATCAGTTGTGAACTAATAGTGATAGTTACCAGGAGGTGCATAGTCAACTATGGAGGCGTAAGAAAAAAAAAGGAAGTGCAAGGACAAACCACACTTGCATAAAATTTCCACATCTAATTAATTTGGGAGCATGAACCGTGCAATAGATAATATTATGTATCATAGATATTATCTATCATACATCATATGTCTTGTATTTTCTGAAACTTAGTCCTGTGTTAATTTTCATGGGAGATCAGTGACATTATGATATGCATATGAAAATGGGTGGGACCTTGATTGCAAGTTATTGTAATTAACACTGATTTTAGTATACTCTGTAAGTACCTTTTTGAAGTCATAAAAATTAAAATATGATTAAGAAGCCCTTTTGGGATCTAGAGTGCATTTTCACATTTTAATTGGGAAGTGTAGAAAAGCAACCTGCTTCTAAAGATGATGTGTGTATAGCCGTAGGAGTCAGGGGAGGTTTAGGTTGGATATCAGGAAAAGGTTTTTCACCCGAAGGGTGGTTGGGCACTGGAACAGGCTCCCCAGGGCAGTGGTCACAGCACCAAGCCTGAAAAAGTTCAAGAAGTGTTTGGACAATGCTCTGGGGTACATTTGTGACTTTTGGGGTGTCCTGTGCAGGGCCAGGAGTTGGACTTGATGGTCCTGAGAGGTCCCTTCCAACTCAGCATATTCTGTGATGCTACTTAAATACATCTGGGGACCAGAATGTCAGGGCTACTGATTATTCTTGTTGAGCATATAACTTTGTCTTCAGAAGGAAAGAGGAACAAGGGGAAATATAGTTAAGTTGCCTTGGTCTAAAAAGTAATTTGATGGACATCTCCAGACCTCCAATCAGCGTCACTTCACAGCTGATCTTTGTGACATTGTGATCTCCTTGCTCACTGCAATGCAGTCATGCTAACTTGCCAAATTACTGTATTTCCTCTGTCTGCATCCCAGAGGCAAAAACACCTTCAGGACTTGTGTGGGTTTTGGATGCATAAAGATGCTGGTACGACTGTGTGTAGTCCCAGTAAACTTGTTTGTCTAGAGGCGTTTTGAAGTCTTAGTTCCTGAGCTGGAGAGTCTGCAGGACTAGTCCTGCAAACATCCAGGCATATTCTATCTTTGCTGTCATTGCAGTTAATTAGTGTGAGAATATGTGCCTGAGTCAGTTCAGAATCTAATTAAATGGCATAAACAATATTTTCTTCATGGAAGGCCTTCATGAAAGCCTGTAAAGATTTAAGGTTCTACACTAATTTTTTTGAGAACTTATTTTTAATATTCAGAAGAACATTTCCTCTTGGCACTATACTACAGCCTTGGAGAGGGACTTTTTACAAGGGCATGTTGTGATAGGACAAGGGAGAATGGCTTCAACCTGAAAGAGGGCAAGTTTAGAGTAGATATGAGGAAGAATTTCTTTACTGTGAAGGTGGTCACTCACTGTCACTACTTGCCCCGAAAAGCTGTGGCTGCACCATCCCTGGGAGTGTTCAAGGCCAGGCTGGATAGGGCTTTGACCAACTTGATCTAGTGGGGGGTGGGGTGGAACCAGATGAGATAAAGGTCCCTTCCAACCCATACCATTCTATAATTCTATGGTTCTATACTAACTAACAATATTATCCAACACATGCTGTTGTTCATCTGCTCATACCCCTTAGATGATACCTTTCTGGTAAATTTGCTCTTCATTCATGTTCAAAGCCATCAACTTTGCTTTCAAGTTGACCCATGTTCTGTTCCAGGCCAGAGACCAAATTCTCAATTTTTTTCACTGTAATGACTGCAGCACTGTCAGACGTTTATACCTAACTTTTTAAAGAAAAACTATTTGAAGAAATAGACAATACTGTTGGGATTAACACCAGGTCATAGGGGTCTTCTGCCCTGGTTTCTCCATAGCCACTGATGATGAACAAGTCTCACCTTAGCAGCACTTCTGTTACATCAGCAGCTGTCATCAAACAATGAGCCTGCAGTTTTTCTCCAGGTCTGTTTTAGTGCCTGCCCTGATGGTCTAGACTGTCTCACCCAGTCAGTGCTGCAATGAGCCTGTAAATTCTTCATACTGAAGCTCTGTTTGATGGTCCCATCTCTCTGCATTGGCACCTTTTGTTGCATGGCTTTGCCTAGTCAAGCAAATTCACTTCAAGGACATATAGTTAATTGTGCTTTACAAGCAGCCCTTGGAGGCAGTGGCTCTGAGCATAGTGACTGCTGGATAGTTGCCAGCTTGCTCCTGATAATTGATGTGAGGGTGTGGGCATAGTGACCAGCTTAAGTTTTTACCTTGTGATCTGTTCCCTGCAGAGGCACAGAATGTAAGAGTATCCCCAACCAAGGCCTTGGGCTTTACGAGAGAGTGAGGTGGTAACATAAGGGGGAGAAATTATCGGAGAAAAACCATGTCCTGGCCTGATTCTACTCAGCTTAGTTTTTCTGAGTCCAGCTTTGTCCTTTGATTCAGTAATACTTTTTTTTTTCGTACAATGGCCTCCTGTACCCTGGCCAGTATATGCACTTCATGTACTGAATTGCCTTAGATGCACGGAGGATCTGCACTAAGGGGTTGATTGCATATTATATTATGCTAAGGTAGCTGAGTCTACTTCTGCAGGTCCAGCCATGAAGCTAATAAAATTAGCTGAAAAATCAGTGAAGGTAAAGCACTGATTGTATGGTAGGGGAATGACTCCTCACAATCCTCAAAAGGATTAATCTGAGGAAAGGCAGAAGTACTGCTGATCTTTATTGTCACCGTTCTTTACAGGGAAAACTTCATACACTGAGAGCAAGCCTTTCATATCCTGCTCTTGTCCAGTACCTTTCCTGAAGTTACACCTGCATTTCACTCACCTTCACCAGTGTACTACATGTAGTTTTCCATCCAGGATCCTCTCCACTAGATATACCCACTGAATTTTCTGGTATCTGCCGGTGAGTACTGGAGGTGCACTGCTGAAATCATGTCAGGATGAGGTCCCATATATAATGACATGCAGCTACAAGAATCTGGGACCAGCCTAATACTATTATTAATAGTATTAGCGTTAAATCTAAGGCCTATTACTACAGTTCCTCCTATTGTCTTGATAGCTGCTCTTTTTATCACTTGATGATATCTTATGTGCTAGGAGAGATGGAAGGACTTGATACGTCTAGGTGATCAGAATAAATTTG
Source organism: Rhagologus leucostigma (assembly GCA_013397725.1). Lineage (NCBI taxonomy): Eukaryota > Metazoa > Chordata > Aves > Passeriformes > Rhagologus > Rhagologus leucostigma. Next base: position 479,928 of record VZTD01003423.1, on the reverse strand, counting down.
GGTCCAGCAACTTTACCTCCTGTCTCCAGATCCAGTTTGGCCATGCCAGCTAGGGAATGTCCCGATTTTCCCCACTGCTCCGAGTTACTAATCAGAATGGAGCATGAGACCTGTACGATGTTTGTCATTATAAAGATTGAACTAAATTAGCTTCGCTGAAGCCAAGAGGACTCCATAAGGTTGAACATTTCTGTGTCTCATTTTCCAGTACTGTGTGTGAAACCTGCGTGGGCAGTCAGGCGTTGACATGTTTATGCATCACTAAGACAATGTCAGTGGATTTCAAACGGGGAGAACTGGGTATTGGAACACCGAACAGCTCAGAAACTCAGTAAGGACAATAGCAAGAGAAGGGCACTTAGACCAGCAGACTGTGGGATGGGAATTTGCTTGACTTGTCATTTTTTCTTTTGCTCTCTCCCTGAAAAAGGTCTCAATTTTGCAATTAACTAATTTTTTTTTCTCCTGAAGTGAAACTAAAGAGACTATTTTGAACTTGAGTTCTCTGGCAGCAAGAAGGGAAACTCTTTATCACATAGATGGGCCAGTGAGGGTTTTAAGGTCTGTTTTCTTTTTGCCCCTCCAGAGATACCTGTGGATTCTTAGTAACCATGCAAAAGAAAAGCTGGGTCTGTTTTCGTAGGTTGTGAAGGATTTCAAAACTGTCTTTATGTAAAACTGCCTGTACTCCAGGATATTTCCAAAAGAACAGGACTATTATGGACAGGTAACCATTTAAGAAGTGCAGGGGATTTCAGGATCTTGATTCACATTGTTCTTCTGGTGCAGGATTAGAAATATAAGGTGTGGAGCTAGAAGGATCTTCCCCTCTATATCCAGACCTTGCAACACCATCACCCATCAATTATATGTGCTTTACACTGTCATTCTGTGTAAATGTTGAAGGAGAAGCTTTTCCCCGAACACACTGCTCATCTTCCAGGCCAACAGTATAGAAGCAGAGCTGGCTTTAAGCTCAACTTAGGCAAGAAAATAAAGAAAGGAGAACATACCATATCTGTATGGCTGCCTGAACTCTATGGTCATGCTGAAGGTCAGTGTTCCTGCTTGTGGGGAACACTGCCATGCAATGAGAGACAGCAGTCCTGACAGGGCTCTGACAGCTTCTATCTGTGCTATATGGCAAAGTGCTGTCTGCTGGCAGGGTAGATCCTTCAGTATTTGCTTTGATGGAAAGATGACTGAAATGTAGTTGGATACAGGGTTTGGGTTTCCAACCCCGATCTCGCACTCGATCTGAGACCTCACTGAAGTTGTCCAGCCCTCAATAGGAAGATTAGTGCCATTTCCTCCATTTACATGTGAGCAACCAAGTCGTGTGAAGACCAGGCAATTTTTCAGGAGAACACAGTGTGTTATTGTTTCCTGATGGAGCAATTACATGTGTCCGTGCTGATTTGACAGATGGAGCAAGTTAAAAAAAGGGAGAATGATAAATCTAGTCAAGACCCCAGGCTCCAGATGGCTCAGCCAACAAAGTCCCATATAAACACTATACAAATTTATGGTTTGGACTCAATAATCTTAAAGGTCTTTTTCAACCTGAATGATTCTTGACCCTCTATCATAGTCTCTCTAGAGACCAATGCAAAAGTTTGATGCCCTCCCTCTAGTTTCTTTCATAGTCATGCTATTATTCCTTGCTTCTTGCACTTCAGTTAAAATACCATGTTTGATACACCTGGAGGACCCAACACTACTGTTCTTAATGCCTGCGTTGGTATTTCTGATAAAAGCTAAAAGCTGTTTACATCCATAAATTTACTACCGCGTATTCAACTGAGTATTTAAGTGAATTTTGTGCTGTGAGACTGGCCTGCTAAGGGACTTTGTTAATATTAAGTGTAGAAACTTTTTGACTGTGTTTCTATGGAATTCAGCCCCTGAGAAATTAAGTCTAAAACTGCTTTCAGTGATGCATGCCGGAATTGAGTCTTCGTGTACAACAAATGAATTGCAGTGAGCCATGAAGGATATTTTAGGATCCAGTGCTGCCAGATATTGAGCTGTGCTAATTCCTTGGAAAGTTGAGTAGGGGAATGCCTCTGTGGAGAACTCCTGGGCTTTTGAACTTGCATTATTCAAAGCTACTTCTCCTGTTCCCACATACAAATACAAATTGCATGGAGTGCAGCAAAAGAAAATAAAACGGGCATTATTTTCCAGGCTTGCTAAACAAAACAGCATTGTGGGCAAGTGAAGAGGAACAGTTAGCCTTTATGCTGCGCATAGCAAGAACTATTTGAGACATAATTTATCAATTGCATTAATTAGTTTTCAGGGTTAGTGTTATTATTCTTGGATTAGATTATCATTCACAAGGACAGAAGAACTGAAGAAATCCAAGAGACTAGGGAAAGCGAAGATGTGTTTTGCCCATCAGTGGGTTGATAAATATTTCAATACAGAAACAGTCAATACTCTAGGGCAAAGCAAAACTGCAAGTGTTGAGAATTTCCTGGATGGAGCTTCCATCACCAGCTATTAGGCATTTTAGAGGCATTACTTCATTTTCCACTAACCACAAAACAAATTGTGGCTGGCACAGAAAGGCATTCTAGCTTTGCATTACTGAGAATTCAAAAAAGACAAAAATGATTGTTTTCTTCAGACCAAAATGAATGTTGTGGAGTGTGTTTAAGACAAGCTTCAATTATCTAAAAAACTGGAATTTAAATATTTCTATCAGTGCAATATCAGGAAACTTCAGACATTAAATGATATTTATTAGGGGCTTGGTTTGATTCATATTGAACAGCATAAACAAAGATGGGTACATTCCAGATTTTAGATGTCACAATTTAAAAGAGAAAGTGTTCCCACCCCCATTTTTATGAGGACAACTTTCCTAGTATAATGTAGTAATTTCAGGGAGTGGGATTATAAATCAGTTAGAAAACTGGCCTTGTTGCTTAGATTTGGGCAGAACATAATTATTGTAAAGCTTCAGAGAACAGATGGCCAGAGATTTCAGAAATGGTAAGTACCAGCTTTCTGCTTTGGACTGGTCGGTGTTAGGCCTAGAGGTCACATGCAAGCTGCTCTGAGTTTTCCTGCAGTGTTTGAATGTAGCAGGACTCTTCAGCCTCTCGGGGCTTCCTATAAGGATCCATCCTTGGTCACTCAGCAATCCAACGGGGTGCCACAGCTGTCTGGTTACCAGAAAGCACTGCTGCACAGGGCTCCAGCACATCACTAGCAAAGGAATGAGACAGCTGTACCAAGATGAATTTTACTTACCTTGGGCCTTTGTTTCTATTTGTTGTCTTGACTGTTGGCATCACTGTGTCAATGATAGATCATGCTTGATTACAACCTTCTGATTACTCCTATATTTCTTTTTTTTCTTGAAAAATATTTAAGGATCAAGAAACACTGAATGAATCCAAGAGAGTTTTTTTTAAATTTTGGGTGCAGACAGACTTAAAATATGGGAGGAGAGATCAATAGTGGAGGATGTTTGAATGGAAGCAAATTCTTCAGAACTATTTCCTTTCCTTTTAGTCCTCTCCAGACACAGTGGAGCTTCAGCTTAGCCAACTGCTGCAACATTTCAGACTGTCAGACTTTGGGATATATCAAAAAACATAAATTATACTGCTGTCTTCACATAGCTTATGGGAAATGAGGAATGTCTATGTGAACTGCTATGTGTTTCATTCTGTCAGCACTCTGACAGGGTTCTGAAAATGTGGGATTGCTTGGGGAAAAGTTGAGCAAAGACTTAAAACTCTTTGGAAGTGAAGGGATCACTCAGGGTTTATTCTGAAAGCATGTGAGTAATTGCTGATACTTCACAGAGAAAAAAAGAGAAGTATTTTATGACCTGTTGCAGCAAAAATTGCAAGGAAATGCTTGTGTGGCTTTCTCTAATTATCTTGGGAGTGCCTCTTAGCAACACACATATTCACAATTTTGGGCAATAGCAGACTGACATACACCGTTAAAGCATATTTTGTGTCTGTAGCCTTTTAGCACTGGGTGATGTCTTCCAACATGCAGCTTGTGACAGCAGCTACCTGAATTGATGTGTTTTCTCTCACGCTATAGTGTCTTTTCCACAGGCAAAAGAGATTAATCAAAATCAGAAATTTAAGTCACTGCTCCCTTTAACCACTTACAGGACTAGAAAAGACAGCAACAAAGACATCAATTATTAAACCATAATTTACTTTATTGTGTCCAGAGTACCTAACTTCAAAGAAAATGCCATTTATTTTTCAGTAACACACAACATAATTTATGCATTGCATCTGAAGTATGTGAACTGCAGTGATAAGTTAAAATAAATATTCAGAATTTGAGTCAGGAATCCCAGCAAAGGAACAAACTCTTTGTCCTTATCTTTCACTGCCTGTAATCGTTTCTCCTTGCTAGGTAACTGTTGCTATTCTTGGTGATTGGCAGAGCAGTCTGTGAGGCTGACTGTCAGCAAAATGACACGAATTATATTATCACCTCTCCCTTTCTTATAGACTGCTTCATCATTTGTATCTTAGTTTTGAATATTGTTATTAGGCCTGATGTTCTTCTGTTCTTCAGATCTTGAAGAAAAGGGTACTTTTGACTTTGACAAACTATATAACAGTGTCTTCTCCCTTAATATAGGAAGTTTATAAAAAATTATTTGAAATATATTTATATTAAGTAATAAAAGTTATTCTTGAAAAAGTTAATACTTTTCTTCCTTTTAACATGTGATGGTGCATTGCTGCAATTTTTCTTTCTTCCAGTCATTCACCCCTTTCCAACTTCGAACTGTCTGAATCTGAACCCAATTCATTGCATCTGATTTACCAAATAGGTGCTCAAAGTCCCACCAACTTATTACACTCCTAATCTTTTTCGTGGAAAAAAAAGGGAGGACCTGATCGGTGAAGTCCAGAAGAACTTAATTGTTCATCTAATTGAAGTCTTAACACTTTTATCAGTAAGGTGTCAGCATCCCAGGTTTTTTCGTAGGATGACCATGATACTGATGTTAATGGCTTTTTTCTCGCTCCAGGGCTCATTTCCATGTCTTGGCTACATCTTGCTTTTTCTTCATTAATCTGCAATGTGGCATCACATCTGGGTTTGCAATATATGTTGCGGTGTACATATGCTGGATATACCTGAGTTTTGAGAAGCTTAATGCAGGTTTTGCACAGCTCCCAAGGTTAAATTCATTCAGTAACCAGTAGCTGACTGCTGGAGAGGTTTTATAGCCCTGGGGCCACCAGCATCATCCTCTGCCCAAACTTTCAATGTCCCTGCTGTCACCTCATGCTTATACTCCTACACTCTACATTATTTTAGTATAAAAAGTAGTTCATCCTCTGCGGTAACTATTTGTTGCTATCATCTATTAGTTACAGAAATATATGAAAAGTATATGAGAATATTTTATCACACACTTAATTTGTTAAAACTAATACTGTATTTCACTTTTACTGCTTGCTAACTTTTACTTAGCTTTCAATATGACTTACTTTTAGGATCAAAGTTACTGCTTTTCCTTTTGTAGTCAGTTCTGGAAGTTTGTTAGCTTTACCTTTTCTGTATTTGTTGAGCTTAGGTCCTTCTAAGTCCTGACTGGCAATTCAGTTCTTGTTATAAAGGAGCACATCATCTTCTCATTGGTCCTATTTGCATTATTTCCTCATAACAAGTAGCTGTATTAATTATTCTGGTGGTTTTAATCTGTTGTATTTCAGATGAATCCTTCATTGAACTATTCCATTACCAAAGTATTTAATTTTTAAAAGTAAAGGAAGTAGTAATATAAAACCTGTATGATGTCTCTGTTTAACATTCAGATCCTTCCTGATCATTTCCTAGCAGAATTTATTACACTATTAAAAGTAAGTGGTTTTTTTTAAAGTTATTTTATTAATGTAATCAAAGCAAACTAACATCTGTATAGAAATGTTCTGATAACAGGGAATTTTCTGATAAGAGGATGAGTCCTATGTATACTTGCAAGGCCCTGAATAAATTGCTCGTAAGATTTTCTTCTCTTGAATACATCCAAATTTTGTGTTCCATCAGACATTTATCACATATAAAACTGATGTAATAAAGAACATCAGTTCGCCACTGAGAGGTTGAAGCAGTATGTATTTTAGAAGAAAATATTAACTGCTATATTCTGAAACACATAAAAATCCAGTTTTACCTGTTGCTATATTTACTGACACATTGCCAATGAAATTTTATCTTATTGATCTAAATGTGATAAGAAACAGTAAAGCATTTTTGAGGGTTCTGAAGGTACCTATCATCTTAGATGTTTGGAGATGGCAGGAATATCTTGAAACTCTGGCTCGTCATTTGAGAATGGTTACATTCAAGTACATATGACCATTTTCCTGGGTGTTTATTAAATGACATAGATGCCTGACAACAGTCCTCAAAGAAAAAAAGCCCTCATGCTGTTTGTTTTTCAGATCACTTTCTTCCTGAGAATTGCATAAAGCTCACAGGTTTGGTAGTTGTTTGTGGAAACTATTAAGCTTTCTTTTTACACAAGACATACGTTATTTTACTCATTTGTTTACATGTTAAGCTTTTTTTTTTACACAAGACATATATTATTTTACTAATAATAACATGTTTACATGTTTACACGTTAATCTTGCTACCCTTTCAAAATTGTGCCTAAGAATTACTAAGAGTAATTCAAGTGAAAAAGAGAAGATACTCGAGTTAGTACATGATCTAACAGACCATTCCTTGAAGTTCAAAAAGCATGGTTAAATAGAAACAGGTGCTGGAGAAGGATGTATCTGCAGATGATTTAAGTAGTTACTGGTATGAATCTTCTCTGAAATTAAGAAATCCAAGAGGTATATGTCAGGCAAAATGTCTTTAGAGAAGAAGAGAAGAGACAAGGGGAATTATATGCATGGTTGGCATGACCACTGGGTAAGAAAATAAAATTACTTACCCAGATAGGAAGAGATTTACAAGGACCACAGCTGTCTGTCAGATGAGAACCTAATAGCGTAAATGGAAGTTCAAACAGTGAAAAGTACAGTGTTGAATTATTTAACAAAAACTATGGTAACACAGAGCAAGCTGAGACTCTGCATGAAACAATACTAAAGGTAACATAACTGGGGCCTTCTGAATATCTCTTTCCGGTAGGAATCATAGATGTGTACATACACACAGTTGCATGGAATAGCTGAATATACCACACAGTCTGTTTTATTAAATTAATTGCTGTTAGTATATCTAGTACAGTAATTGAAAAAGAAGTTTGGAAATGCTGGTCCTGAGATGTGGAAGAAGCAAAACACCTTCAGAAAATGATGGTATATGCTTGATGTGGGCACGTTTCTCCTCTACTCAGTATTGGTGAGGACACAGATTAGAGTGTTGTGTCCAGTTCTGGGCTTCCTAGTAGGAAAGAGATATGGACATACTGGAGAGACTTCAGTGAAGGGTCACTATGATTAAGGGACTGGAGCATCTCTCCTATAAGGGAAAGGCTGAGGCTGTTCAGCCTGAAGAAAAGGCAGTTCAGGGGAAACTGTTTGCAATGGAAGGATGCAAAGAGGTAAAACCAGAGCTTTTTCATTGATTTCTGGTGACAAGATCAGAGGCAAACTGAAACATAGGAGATTCCCTCTGAACATCAGGAAACACTTCTTTACTGTGAGGATGACTGAACACTGGCACACGCTGCACAGAGGAGTTGTGTAGTCTCCATCCTTGGAGATATTCAAAAGCCGTCTGGAGGTGGCCCCGGGCAACTGGCTCTAGGTGGCCCTGATTGAGCAGGGTGCTGGATCAGGTGCCCCCCACAGATCCCTTCGAATTTCAACCAGCCTGTGATTCTACCAGTTAAGCATATGCATATATTCCCCTGTAGACTATGTTATTAGAACTGCTAGCACCAATTTGACTAGTTTTGCACTGTTGAGGACACAAAGGGCACTCTAAGGAAGACATCACAACTAGTACTCATGAATTATGAAGATGATGAAGTGTGATTTAATGCATACACTAGGAGTGTTTTGAAGGACATTTACATGTGATTACATGAGAGAGCAAGTAAGAGGAGAGATGTGTGATATTTTTAACTTTCTAAACGAGGCAAATCAAAAAATCAGATGATAATAAAATCATTGCATTAGAAGACATCTGTTTGAAAAAAAAATTATTCTTCATACAGCCAACTGTCTCACTGATTTGTCATCCAACATTTAAATAACTTGAAAACGATATTTTCAGCAATAAGCTTCTGAAGTCCATAAGGCCCTCGGAAACCATGGTAATTTTCCTGAACTGTGAAAGAGACACACCTACCTGTCTGTCTTATTAATAGGCATTTGCATGTCTAATTTGTCTTGCATTGTGCTGAGATTTCACTCTGCTGGAGTGGCAAAGGGTCAAAACTAACTGTGTTTTGGAACAAAGATATTAAAGTTGGTCTGGCAACTCAACTATATTCTCTCAGCTTCTGAGAAATGGGCTCAGCCTGACCCCAAGAGCTCCATTTCAATCTTTTGATTAGCAGAGCTTGAGAGCACCTCTTGGCTGGCAAATTAAGCCACCATGGAGCAAACTTTGCATTCTGACTCGTAAAGGCTCTTTGCAAGTATCACTAACAGGCTTTGCAATAAATCCTTCCTTCATTTTTTCTGTAACTTTTTTTTTACCCCAATAAGGATTTAGCATAGCAAGACATTTTGTACCCAGAATCGGTTGTTTGATGGGGGTCATTTCTTACGGGACACAACTATTTTGCTATATCTGGTCAGCACTAGAAAGGTTAGTTTTCAACATCTATTTTTTTCCATTTGTGGTACAGGACAACTTCAAATCTGCTGACCTGATTAGTGCAGGGAGACCTGAATACTGCACAGCAGACTTGTGCTATGGGAACATATGCTATTTATGGCACATACTGTTTAGAAACCTAACAGCATTAAACACTATCAAATAATATAATGAACACAATTAAAGGTGAAAGCTGTATGACTGACAGACTGGTAGGCATAAATACAGGCAGATTCCTGCCTGCTTCATTATTTTCTATGCAACCTTTAAGTCATATGGAAAAATACATTTCTGCTTAAAAACATTCCTCTTCATTGCAAATCCAAGGACAACTGCAAGTTCTGGGTAACAGAGAATGAAACAGTTCTATAGATAAACAGCATAATTAATATTTATTTAATGGAGGAAGAGTAAAGTAGTAAATGAAAAAAAAAGCTACTCTTGAAAATAAAGCACTAGTTTTGTGCTGGGAGTTATGAATTTCATTAATTTCCAGTCAGGATTTTATTTTTGTAGTAGCCATTTTTACTCATTAGTGGGTGGCTCTTAAGATGAACAGCTGAAACAATTTAACTGAGAACCTTAGAGAGGCGGAAATTTCAATTGTGCGCTATAGAAGAATTTGATGGCAAGCAAGAGTTCACTAGAAGTGCTGTTTTGACACACGATGGCTTTGAATTCAGGTTAGTCAAGTTTTCTTATGTAGTGAGTGACTTGTTCTGTTTCTAAAGGAAAAACTAAATAAAAATCACATGAAGGTGGTAGAGGTTAGCTGCTCTGTACAGGTTAGCTGCTCAGTACAGGTTAGCTGCTTTTGACGCTGTAATTGTTTGTACAAATTGTCTTTGCTCACCTGTGTGGTCAGGAAGATGGGGTTGTGGTCTATTGTGGTAGTGATGTGAGCCATCATGTTATGCATTTGGGTTGGGTGGCTGCAATAGGAAAATGGCAGTCCTGGTTAGTAGCCAAGGGAGAAGAAAAAATAAAACACACAGGCAAAAAAGTATGACATATACTCCCACTTGGAGCACCTTAATCTTCCTGTTTGAGAGGCTGGAATGACCTTTTAATAGCAGATATGTCGGGTGGACAGATGCTAATAATAAGACCCTAGACCACCCCAGTCACACTAGACATACTCGTGTGCTGCCAAACTAAATAAAAGGGAGCAGGAAAGCAGCCTTGTCTTCTAGTCCTCCAGGAGAGGCTGAGGAGTTTCCCACAACTTGCTCAGAGGTTCTCCTGTCTTCATTTCCTATATTGCTTGTTTTAATCCTCTCTTTTTATGGGTTCCTACTTCACAATCAAAATATTTTTAAAATCTACCTGACTATTTAAAAATCCTCATCATAGAAAAAAAATCCAGACTAAATAATTTTGCTTTTTATTTTTTCTTCAAATTCAGCAGCCATAATATATTTCTTGTCTCTTCTTTTTTTCAGAATATCCCTTATGCTTTTGCTTTATATTTTCTCAAGCCTATTTATTATTCACTGCTTTCAAGATTTAACTGTGTTTGTATTGGCATTGAACAGGTAAGAATGACAGAATTTATTATATGATCTGTTCATGTTGTTTCCTTAAACAGCGTTTCCTTTCTCCCTCTCCTTTACATCCTCAGTTAATGGGAGAGGCTTCTGTTTCTCTACTGGAAGTGCATCCTGGTGATGCTCAGACACAGCAGTAGTCTTTGTGTCTACTTGATCCCCATGTCATTGTGTAAGTTACACAAATTATAGTGCTGTTCTCTCATTTGTATGTATGTTTCATATTGCTAAAAATTTCAGCAGGAAAGCTGAGTAAGCATTTCTTTCGTCTGTACTATGCTACTTGTAATAAATTTGTAAGAGTTGCTTTCCCAGATACCATGCTGACCTTTCTTGGTTCACAGAAACTGGTGAGAAAGACCCGTGGAGGATAGGTGGTGAGTATGATGCTGAGGGTAGGCAAAGATGGCCTTTTGCAATGGGCAGTGTTCTTTTCATAAGCTCAACTTCTTTAAACTTTGAAAGTGAAGGGAATATCTCATCTCAGTGAAGAGCTGGTTCTGAGGTAAAGAAGGTGTTTACATCACTTGCTATTCTGCAGTAGCCATTTTGGTGCTGGTGCTTCTTAAATATAAATATAACAACACTGGCTTACAGGGATTTCTTAATGAATAGAGATACCTTAATGTATTTGATCACTTGTATAGTACTGGCTACATCATCTGAAACTGCTGTAGACGTGTTGCACCCAAGACCTTAGGTTACGAAACTCAAAACAGAACTCAGTAATATGGAAATGCACAAAAATAAAAAAAAAAAGAGATTAGAGGTTACTAAGAGATGAATAACAATGAGTTTGATTTGTGACAATGCAAACTGGGGAAATCTGTATAACAAAATTCTTTTTGAAGTTCAATCTAAGATCTAAAACCAGAGAAGATATCCATTATTTGAGAAATCTCTGTTTTCACTAAAGGAGTACAGCAATTGTGTGCTTACTGGACATATCTGCAACAGAATTCATGAAATAGTTTGAAAGACTGATAGGTTGACATGCAGATAACTTTGCACTGAGACAGAATTTTGAAATGAGCTTCATATTTGCAGTCATAGAAATAAAGTGAAAGTCACTAAATCTGGTTGTCAGAAAAAGTCAAAATAAGATGGAGGGTATTTTCTGATAGTAATTTGGGCCCTTCTGAACTCACAGCACTACTGGTAGTAACTGAATTAAAGTGGTAATTGCTGTCCTTGAAAATGATCCAAAACAGTCAGCTATTTGAAGCACAAGAGGAAGATATATTGTCACTACCTGAGGCAAACTCTGGCATATGACACACCTTTGTGCCCTTTAATCTGTATGATTAAAGATTCTTAGAAATAAAGTCATGAAAGTTATTGCAGTGGAAGAAGAAATTTCATGCAAAATTTTAAATTTTCTCCATTTATATATTTTTATAGCTTTATATGGAGTTTATGATCCGTGGTGCTCCTTTCTTAGGAACTGCCAGACCCAGAAGTAAGGAAATACTATCTCTGAACAAAGCAACTTTTAATATTTCAGGAATCTGTGTAACATTATCATTCTTTTGGAGCTTTTCACTCCGAAACAAACATCATAAGTCCTTGATATTAAATAACTTGATGTGTCCAGGTCATTAAAAGGACTTCTGGTTGGGATAGAAGCACTCAACTGTTTTGCAGCTGAAAAAAGCCTGTATCATTGTAGATTTGTCTAGACAAATGGAAGAATAAACATTTCTTGTGAGGTAGTGTGTTATCTAACACTTAGCAGCAGTGCAGCTTCTCCCTTTAGTACATTAACGAGGAATATTACTTTTTGTTCCTCATGATTGTACTTCCTATCTAGGCTGACTTCATAATGGTACCTTAGATTGAAAATATTCCCTGAACAACTGAAGAAAGGGAAGTTTGCTGCCCTGAATGCTTAAAATGTTTCTCTTCCACATGCAGGCTGAGGAGCAGGCCCAATTGTGCTTAATGAGTCCTTCTATGGGTATACTCTGCAAGCTGAAAAGAAATGTGTAACGGAAATTTCGGGAACTAGTAGGCACTTTGCTAATGGCTTTCTTGAACTTTTCATTTCTGTGTCACCTACAGAGTTCCATTCTCCTTTCTTGTTTCAATGAGAGAACAGAAGGGTCTTGATTGAGTTATAAAATCTTGCAGCTCTACATCTGTGTGGCAGGGCTTGAGGGCTTTAAAAGATAATGTTAGCTTGAGGTGATTGAAATGGAAATACCAATTGTTTAATTTTCTTTTAACTTCAAAATAAGTGAGTGTCATTTAGCCAGTTCCCTTTCAACACTCCTTATATCATTACTACATCATATTACTTTCTGTGAAAAGACTGAGATTCTTTTTGATTTGTTGTCATGTTTGAAATCCTTTCTTTCAGCCAGTGAAGGAAAATTCAGTACTTTCTTGTTTGTTCATTTTGCAGAAACTTGCTTTCCTGATAATCTTCTAGCATGATGCCAGAGATCACCTAAGGGTTATCTTGGCACTGCAAATATATTCTGTTGTTTGAGTATTGGTAAAATTAACTAATGGAATATAGAAACAGCAGAATGAAGTAACTCAACTTACTGTGTTTTTGAGTGAAAGATACTATTCTGGCCTTGAATTTTATTATTAAAAGTACCCCATATGTATGAGTCTGCCACTTTTGCATAAATCCCACAGAACAGTGGTAACAACAAATGCATTAGACTTGCATTTCAGCCTCCACCCCACATTAGCTACCAAAATTCTTTTTTGAGTTTGTGCTACTGCTTCTGTCTAAACATTCCCTTCATTCACGCTGTATTTGATACCTTCATGCTGAAACAAACTAAAGCTGTTCGTGGAAAGCCTCCACAATGAAACATGAATAGATTTTGAAGGAGAAAATGTGTTACAGTTCCATTTTCTCTTTTTCCAGCTGAGAAGATCTACAAGCAGTACTCGTTGGTGCTGTTACAGATGTATAGGTTCAAAACAGGTTTTCCTGCTTTTCTGCCTTATAATTTTGTTTTTACTAACTTGTATTCCTGCATGGGCAACAGTGATACTGAGGCTGCAAAATGTTTTCTGCTTTAAAACCTGATTTCATGTAATGATTTTGTGACTCATTAGCTCTTGAGTTGTAAATTTCTATTTCTGGTTTCTAAGCAAAGAATATTCTTGTCAGTCTGGGGTGAAGCAGCTCAATTATTTTTAAGTCAAGACCATGTATAGTAAAATACTGTCCCAAAATATAGAAGTGCTTCTAGTCTTCAGCAGATGCTACTGGGTGAGACTAATGTCCTATCACAGTGTGAGTATGATAACTGCATAAGACTGTTTAAAATACAGATATAAGCTTTCTTTTGGGGTTCCTTAACAAAACTGGACATACCCACATAAGAAGTGTTACAGCTGAGAGGTATGTGAAGCAAGGTGAACAATTAAATACCTGGTTCCCAGGCTAACTATAATTTGATCATGCTGCTCTACAGAGTTGGATGAAAGGGTTCCTTGTGTTGTTACCATTGCGTGTAACAGAAAGAGATTTCAGATTACATGCAGTGGGCAGCCCTTTAATTGTTAAATTTTGCATTAGTCATGGACCTAATGGTGATGCGTAGGTGTGTGGATGGGCAGAACTGAAATGAAGTATTAAAAAACTGGCTGTGCGAAAGCATGTGAAATATCATAGGACTTTTTCTGTCCTGGAGAAAATTGTTCTTTTGGGAGCAACTGGAAGAGGAGAGAATAAAATGGATCCTTAACAGGATACATTTTTTCTTTCATTTTCACACCTGTTATATATCTTTATGCTCTGAGAGGGTCCGTGGAAGCATCTAGGTAACTGACTTACACTACCCATTCTCTTCTACAGTTCAAACAATTTTCTTTCTTTTCTTTCTCTTTGAATTATACAATCCACATCTTTTTTAGTCGTTCTTTATATGGCACTCTACATTAATTTCTAATATCTTTTGATGCTGTTGATATTGCAGGTGAAGGTGTATGTTTTAATTCAATGCCATTTCATTCCTAGGGGTTTTTTTTTTATTATTTTCTGTATGTTTTTAGACATGTACATGCAATACATGCTGGCCTTGTTTCTTGATTCTACTAGTACTAAATATATGCTGCAGGACCCTTACCACTAGACTCAAGCAACTAAACAAACAAACAAACAAAGAGCTCTTCTGTTCCTTATTTCACATTGCAATGGATTATGGAAATGCACATGCTACTTTTCCATTTTATGTTTGTGTTTTTTGACATCTTTTTCAGCAGCAGAACTTTAATGGCTAATACACACATTTACACCCAAGAAGAAGAAACTTTAAGCCTGTTTATGTACTGTTTTTTCTCTCAGCAGAAACTACAGAATTTGCTGTATAAATCCGCATTTCCTCTGTTTGGCATAAAGATTTGCCTTGTATTTTGCGAAATTACAGAGATGTCATTTCTTATGAATTTATTTATTGTGGTACCTGACAGTCTCTGAGTGCTAAACAGAGAACTATTCTGAACCTGAAAAACAAGAATAACATTTGCAATTCTGTTACCAGGACTGATTGCTTTTATGTGCATCTGTAGCCATTCTTAGACTCCTGAAAGGACAGAAAGTTAATGAAGATCAAGATGTTAAGAAAGCAAGTGAATTCTTTCACAGTCCAGCTGAATACTTATTTTGATTTCTTTCTTTGTCACTACAAAGCAAAGCAAAAAAAATGAACACACTTCTGAATCCTTTACCCTATCACAGTGAAAACACTGGGCAAAAGTGATAAATAAAAAAGTGGGTTTTCTGATTTTTCTCAACAGACAGGTAAGACCATCCTATATATGTGTCTGTTGACATAAAAGCACTGTATGTAAAGATGATGTCTCTCCTAGGAGATGATGCTTACTCACCTAGGTGAATGAATGAGTGCATTATGAGTAGAAGGCCGTGACAGCTTTTGAATAGCTGGCTTGGGTGCTCTCGTGGAGTATTATTTTGATAAAACTAGGGGAACAGTCTGAAATCAATAGTACAAAACTCAGGATCCCTCATTATATCTGGAGCATTGCAGAAGACCTTGTATTTGAGGAGTTAGATCTTAGCCAGGCCATGTTTGCTGTGTGGGGTCCTGTGTTTAAGCATGAGCAACTGCTGTAAGGAAATCTGTTGGAGTGGCCCATATGGGTCTGTTCTGCACACTGGGGATGTTATGACAGAGATAACAGTCCAGCCTGTCAGGAGAAGATGCATGGCTTTACTTGTTATACAAAATTTAAGGCACTACAGCATGGAAGGGAGAAGGAACATATTCACAGATGGGATCTGCATAGTGGGGGAAAATCCATCTGTGGTCTCTTTGAAAGAGTGCTTCCCAGCACCTGATCGGATGCATGATTTACTTGCTATCTATATCAATCTTTTTATTCTATCTTATTAAACCAGCTATGTTATTATGACATTTTTGTTGGGCCTTTTTTACTGAGATCCACCAAAAAACCCTTCACTCTGTCTGCCTTCCCCACCCCTAGTGCAGAACATTCACATTTGTAAAGTATAACTTCTTTAAAATGAAATTCTACTTTCAAGTGGGGAATGGGAAATAATTGACCAAGTACTGTACAAAAGAATCAAACTGTGTATATCGATAGGGTATTGATTGTAGGATATTGATTCAGAGAAGGGTAAAAAAGACATTGATGATAAATATTTGGTGCTGCTTGATACAAGGAAGTAGTTATCTTTTCATAGAAAGGCCATCCAATGTTTTGTGAAAAAAATGATCCTTTACTTCTTTTGTATGCAAGACTCTCCTTGACACCGATGAGCAAGACCAAAATCACAGGTGATCCACCTGTGTGTCCTACATACATCTACAAGTAGATCAAGTGCAGCTTCTATAACTGGCGGTGGCACTGTGGTAACTGGGAAACTGCTGAATACTTTGAACTCCCAGGTGAGCATCCAACAGCTGATACTGGTTGCCCTAAGACCCCACTGCTCAGTTCTGTCCCAGCCCTTGGTAGAGTGATGAGCTCTATGGCACTCACTTATGTGCAGCTCTGCTCTCCTCAGATGTCCAACACATGAAATATGCATTTAAAGATTAATTGACCACAATTTCTTTGGTTTGTGGTTCAGAAAAGGTCACACATTCATTAGAAGTGCTCCTATCAAAATTATCATGGGAATCAGTAATTTTTAACTGAGACAATGCAGTGTATTGCTCTGAAATTATGCGGGATGCTCAAAGGAAAAAAACAACAGGAGGTCTAATTTGGTCAGAAACACACAATAACATCTCACTTCCACACTGGCAGAACTCTATGAAGCAGTATCCTGTATACTGATAGTGCTTTGGCCATAAAAGTGATCCAGTGGGAATGCATTAACAGTTATGACCATTAGTAATGAGATGCAGAAAGTGGAGCTCTCATGGTTAGCACAGTGTACCCTTAGTATTGTTGGGGAAGGGAGTTAGGGCTTTAAAAAGTACTCGGCTTCTAATTTAGGTCCAAGAGACAAAAGATTATGACCTCTGGCTCCTCATGTTATGGAAAAAGATTTCTGCAGCTATGGGCTCCACAGAAGTTCTGTGTTTATTACTAGGATTCACCTTATATTTACATATCACGTCCAAAGTAGAAAAAGATATTACTTTTTGTAGATGGGCTTTGCATTTCTTATACTTGGATTAAATAAAATCTTGCAGATACTAGCCAAAACCAAGCTTGATTACAAAAATATTCTCCTGTCCAGATAACTTCATCAGGGCTTTTTTTGGAATAATAAATGTTTCAAAGATAGCCTACAAAAATGTCATGTGGAAAAAAAACCAGCAGCAGATGATTTAATGTTAGTGAAATTGCCATGAATGCCTATAAAACTATCTTAATATAACATTCAGTTTTGCAGTTAAGCATTTTCCTCACAAATAGAAATCAGATTGCACCAGCTTAGATACTAAAATCATAGGCTGCAACAAAAAAGTTGTTTCTACAAAAGAGCTTTTTGAAGTTTTCTTTCTACTTGAAAATGTGTTTCAGTAAAAAGATATTTCTGATTGTGGTAATTTTCATTGTGGTTGGACAGATTTTTGTGATACCTGCTGAAAATGACTAGTTTTCTTCTGTGTTCTTTGCGCATAGGAAAGAGGGTCAGATGTGCTGCCTCTGCCTTTTGTTCATTTCTGCACAGGATTCACTGAATTTCTCTGCTGTACCAGTCCGACTCAACATATTCAATTATCTGTTCTTTTGATTATTGACTTCTTTAGCTTTAGCTGCCTGATTTGTCAGAAAAAATTCTGTTTCTCGCTTCTTTGACACTTTCTTTTGTTCTTCCATCAGAGCTAGAAGGTATCAACATACCGGGTTGTCACATCATTATCAACACTAGGGCAGCTATCAAATGCTCTGATACTGAAAAGAGCACTGGTTAATATAAAAACAGGTTAGCATTAGTAAGCAAGAGGAATGTAGGTAATAAATTAAAATTACAGGAAGAAACTGCCTTTTGTTATAAAAATTCTTTTCAAGAACTGCACTGAAATATGACTTTTATTTACTAGTGTTGTGACTCATGTTAAAAAAAAAAAACAGGAGAAAATACACACTTTAAAACTAGCAGCTGGGTTTTATTTTGTTTGCCAACCAGAAAGGTATTTCTTAAGCAATCAGAAAACAACTCAGTACAATGTGCCCTCTTATGTTGTGCATTTGAGCAGTGACTGAGCATCAGTTGGCCAGGGATGCATTTAGGTGCAGTTCATGGCCTTGGGCAGGACTTCTGTGCTGTTAGAGAGAGGAGGTAGGCTGGTACCACCAAACCAGACTTTATAGACTTTATTTTATTATTTTATACAGAGCCACTGTCTGAAGTTCAAAACTTCTGTAACATGTTCACAAAG
The DNA here is from genome assembly GCA_013397725.1 of Rhagologus leucostigma. Lineage (NCBI taxonomy): Eukaryota > Metazoa > Chordata > Aves > Passeriformes > Rhagologus > Rhagologus leucostigma. The sequence continues at coordinate 461,741 of VZTD01003423.1, read as the reverse complement.
AAATTGAGCATGGTATGTTCTGTGACGATTTCTGGAATTTCACATGACGGACCAGAGCTTGGGCAGACAGTTGTAATGCCCTTCAGATGATGGTAAAGCAGAAGAAATGCTCCAAGATGCACTCAGTGCATTTAAGCTGTTACCAAAGTAATGTTTGAGATTAGATTAGAAGGAACCCCAAATGATTTTTTTTTTTAAAAGAAAGTGTATTTTAGCCATTAAGGGTCTCAGCACCAACTTTTTCATTCTATATATCTATTCCCATTGTGCCCCATGATTTAATAATTTAAATATACTCTCTATTGCCCAAGACAGGATGTCCTAGAAACTATTGCAATAATGCATTTGTGATTGGAATATCTATATGTATAGCCCTGCACACATCTTAGGGCTGGTTTCCCCTATAATTAAAACACTTACAATAATAGGTTATGTTTATAATTTATTATGTGGCTTATAAATAACCATTCCTCATCTGTTAAAACTCTCTGATTCCCAGATGAGAAATAGAAAAGAATTTTGGAGTGAAGCTTTGAAGTGAAGGAAGAAGCTGTGACACTTCTTGTGACGCTCACCATATTCTGACTGTTTTTTCCTTCCTGTTAATACAGCTGGTTCTGAGGAAAGCAGTGGATTTGCCATCTAGCTTGTGATTGAATCTTCTTACTCAGATTTTTTTGTTGAATGCATTAAATGTATGTAGAAGCCAAAACCAGTTAAAATGACAGCTGAGAAGTCATTTGTCATTACAGTTATCCCTGAGTCTGGCTGCATTGTTGTGAGCAGTGTGGAAGGAGGAAAATTGTATATCAGAAAGCACAAAGATAGAAAGCAAAGCAGCCAGAGGTGTCTTTACTTTTAGCACAAATTTATTCAAACAGTCTTGATGTCCATGGCCCATGGTGACTAATGGAAGTGGCAAAGGAACTCAGGATGTTGAAAGCTGCACATACAGGGCCCATTGATCCCCATGCTGCTGCACAGACGCAATTGTTAATAACTCAGATTTTACCAGTTGATCTGAAAACACTTCCAGGGGAGATAACTGTCAAGACTGCATTTTATAGAGGAAGAGGCTAAAGCACAGAGTTTACATTTCTTGCTAGAAGGTCATCAGTAAATATTGGTCTCTTGAGTCCTATCAATTGCTTGTTCATTATACTACTGATATTGCCACGTCTCTTCTAGAGTTCTCCAAAGGCTTAGCACAGTGTAGGAATCCATGATAAAGTTATTAGATATAAGCCTGGTAATAAAAAACCCTTTTCAGGAGTTCATCTCACACAGTTCTTTTCATAACCACTTTCAACGATGCTAAGGGGCCCTGGGGATAAAACTCTTTTTTGCCTACGGAAAGGAAGTATCAGAAACTCAAAAGTGAGGTAGATGCATGACATTCCTCTGCTGATGGTTATTGGCTTGAGAGCAATGTCATGAGACTACGTATCAGCTTGTGGATTCTCTGGCCCTGGACTAATTTGTGTGGCTATATAAAGCAATCCTGCAGTGGCATTACATGGAAGTAGCACCCCACACTGTTAGCTTTCCTCCTAGAAAACTGGCATTCTGTTCTGGAAGCATCTCTTCACAGAGGTACTAACCTGTTTCAGAGGACCGTGAATAGATCACTGTACAAATGCTTAGGATTCAGGCTGTAAATTACACAAAACTCTGACAAGGTCTCCAGCACATGGGGTAGAGGATAGAACCCTCAACTTTGTGCTTTTCTGTGGTTAAACTTTGGCTTTGGCATCTCTGGGATATCTTTACCCATGGACCAACATGAGCCGTTCCAGATTTCTTTAAAATGGAAGATGAAGGATTATACAACACGTATGTCATTACTTAAACTGATCACCTTTATATTCATTAATGTAAGTTATTTTTGTTGGATCAGTATAATGATGATGTGGAGTAAAGGCCTTTCTCTGCAGCCTCTAGACGTATAAATACACAAACCTTTGAAGGTGAAAAGTAGCACACTGTATCTTGTATCAAACTCAAGTAATAGCCAAAACTCCCACTTTTATTTCCAGGCATTTCATGGCACTGTTTTTTGAGATGCAAAACGCCAGCCTATCTGTGCAAGGGAGGAAGTAGTATTCGGTAACCCAGGGCAAGGGATAGGGTAGCCTCAATCTCAACATGTTTTACCACAGGATTAGACACTTAAAAAGAGCCTTTGGAAATAAGAAGAGGCAGGTGATGACATCAACAGATGGTGGATGAGAATACTGTATAGGTGATTTCATTCTGTTCATTTTTCTTTGTTTACAAAATTTTGAGTCAAAAGGAAACAGGAGAAAGTGACGGGAATTTAAGAACAGGTGAAAGTACAGCATGCACTGTGAAGATTTTTGTTTAGCAGTCAGTGGAGACAAACTTTACATTTCAAAGACAGCAGGATGAGAGGCCTGATTAATAGAGCAGGAAGTGAAAAAATTTTTTTTAAGCCTTCAATAATGCAGGATCAAAGGATTTGCTGTGATAACATATTTAATGTACTTCAGAAGCCAATTGCAGGATACTGTGTGGCACTACTGAGAGTAGAGAAGACTTCAGGAATCCTACAGATCAGAAATAGAAAATAGAAAAACCTCAAGAAATTTTGAAATCCTTGCAGGTGAGTGAGAGAAGGAATTAAATAGGAAATATAAAACACATGTGTAAATAAATAGATTTCAGTTTTGTTGCAAATTGGACATTCTGATTTCACATTTTTTTAGCAAAAAAAGTTATTGAGCTCTCTGACAACACAATTAGATAAAATATTGTAAAGATCAATTATAAAGTTAGCACTAGTAGGAACAATAATGTATTTTACCAAAAAGACAGAACTAAGTGAAATCTGTGTTTTCCTGAATAAAAGCAATTGAAGCAAATTATAGGATTATGCATCCAATTCAAACAGGAATATGGCAAGATTGAATTTCATTGCGGCAGTTGTCCATTGTCACCATGACAAAACAGCTGAATTTTCTGAAAGCCAGAATGTGAAATAGAAGAGCCTGCTAATACATGGAGTTGTTACATATAAAAGATTCAGGTTAGAGTGTGCTTTGTTAAAATGCTTAGCTACAGTGTGGTTCATTTAGAAAGACATTAGGTAAGGAGATACTCTACAATTAGGAATAAATGTATCCTATTAGAAAATGAGGTACATCATGGGAGGACTGTCATCACAGGTTTGGATAATGTGTTTTAGCTAGAGGCTTACATTAGTATGCAGCCACTTGTTTTATATTTTTCCTGTTTTTCCAGTGCTATCCTCTTGAAGCTCATTAAATCTTTTTCTGCAGTAAGGGCACTCAGGCATGAATAATCTACGGAGCAAACAGAATATTATTATAAATACACAAGTGTCCATTACAAGAAGTAGTAAATTTAAAGATGATTAAAAAGCAACAGCAAAGCACAAACACCCTCTTAAGCATATACAGCTATAGCATAAGCAGTATGTGTTTTTCTTGTGAAGGATTCATTACAACATGAGTCTTAGAAATGAGTGAAATAAATAACTCAGCCTGATTAATGAGCTACCATGAATCATCTCTAGATCACAAGTTCAAAAACAAAAAAGAGGATTTATTTGTTGTTGCTTTGTGCCTTATTTAATCATGAGACTCACACAAAACAGGTGTAAAAATGCTGTACTATGTATAAATGAGGACAAATTCTAACAGGTGTTGTACACCTTTTTACAAGGTTTTTGAGAGTTCCAGATCAACAGAATATCTAAACATATATCCCTCTATTTAAAAGTCCTCAAGCTTAACTGACTGAAGTGCTATAGGGCACCTAACCTTAGGGATACTTGGGTTTAAAAAAATATTTTAAAATATTTAAAATTGTCTGAATCAATTTTTAGGCAGATGAAACACTTAACTTTAAGCCTGCACTCTGAACTTCCTCTCTTTAAAGGCTGGAGGAACACTGCAGGTGGTACAATTCACAAAGTGAGCCAAGTACCTCTAGGACTGTGCCTCACACACATGAATGTGTTTTTTGTAGGCAAGTCAGTAGGTGAGGAATGGCTTTTTCCCTTTTCTCTTTTGTGAATTTTATATACACTCCATTAAGCAAAATCAAAACCTCATCTTTCAAGCTCAAAAGAGTTCTATCCCAAAGAATATGAAGACACACAAAAATACCACGACTCCTGTGTGGACATAAAAGGCCAAACTCAAAAAACAAAAAGGAAGCATAGAGAAGGTAGAAGGAAGGAGAAGTAGCATGAGAGGAATACAGAAACATTGTCCAAGCATCCAAGGGATGGAGCTTGGAAAGCTAAAGCCCAAATGTAATTGAATCTGGCTCGGGATGTCAAAAACAACAAGAAGAGCTTCAAGTAAGAAAAGGAAGAGTAGGGAAAGTATGGACCCATTGCTCAACAAGACAGGGGACCTGGTTACACAGGGCATGGAAAGGCAAAGGTACTAAATGTCGTATTTGTCTCAGTCTCTACTAGCAAGACTGTCCATCAGCAATCCCAGGTTTCAGAAACCATGGAAGAAGTCTGGTGCAAGGAAGATGTACCCTTAGTGGAAGAGGATCAGGTCAGAGAATCTTTAAGCAAACTGAACATACATCAATCCATGGGACCTGATAGGATGCACCTACAAGTGCTGAGGGAGATTGCTAATGTCATCATGAGGCCACTCTTGATAATCTTTGATCAGTCATGGCAATTGGGAGAAATGCCGAAGGACTGCCAGAAAGCAAATGTCACTTGTATCTTCAAAAAGGGTAAGGAAGAGCACCCAGGAAACTACAGGCTGGTCAGTCCCACCTCCACCTCAGGGAAGGATGGAGCCATGTTCTTTTCAGTGGTGCCCAGTGGCAATGGGCACAAACTGAAACACAGGTGGTTCCAAACATCAGGAAACATTTCTTTAATGTGAAGGTGACTGAGCACTAGCACATTGTTGGAGATATTCAAAAGCAATCTGGACTCCAGGCGGCCCAGCTTGTGCAGGAGGTTTGGACCAGTTTCCCTACAGAGGTCCCTTCCAAACTCAATTATTTTCCAATTCTGGGAAATAACCCTGAGAGGTAAGCCTGGAGTGCAAACCCAGCTCCTATGTCCAAGTCATTCTCATACCTCTGGACAACAAAATGAGACTTCTTCCTCCTGTCCTGACTCCCCTTTGTACTGCACAGGTTAGCAATGGCAACTAGGAGAGAGGAAGTGTGGGCTGGAGCTGCTTCAGGCTGACAAAGGACAGCTTCTTTCTAAAGTTTGCGACAAAGAATGAAAATTTGAGTTAGGATAGCTTGATAAATTGAAGTTATACTAGAGTCTGCTTTTCTTTTTATTTTTTTTTTTTAAGTTACACTGCCTGATCCTTTTGATATAGAAGTACAGAAAGAAACCAAAATTAGATTGAAAATATTTGTGAAGACATGTCATAATGAAGTAATTTTTCCTTTGGTAAGATGCTAACAAGATAGTAAGAAGATTAGTACTTGTGATTTTGCCACTTGTTTTTACTGTCTATATTACAACACCTTTCTTTTCCTCATTAAAACATGCATTTGCAAAATGTTTATAGATCTAGAGGTAACCTTGAAAAAATTCTAAAATCCTTAGAAGTGTATGCATAAAATATTCAGCATATGAAGATGAAAATCATCATTGAAATTACAATGGAATTATCATTAGCCTTTTTACTGAGGACTAAGGCTGAGGATAATGATTGTTTTTCAGCTGTTTAATCTAGACAGCCCTGTTGCTTGAACTGGCACTACAGGTATTGAGACAGAAATCAGAGGGGATTGGTCTTAATCGTAACACATCCTTGATCAGACAGCTGGAAATAAATCTGCTGGTTGATATTGAGGCATTTCCTTCTTATGTTTGGAGGTCCTAAGAAAATAAGACTGTTACTGCCAAAAACTATCAGAAAAACTTTTTGGAGAAGTATTTGTTTCTCTGATTAATTTATTTTAAATTAATTTGGTTCTTTAAATTTATCCATATCTTTTACTATCCTTTGTGTTCAGTCAGGCTGTTGCGTTACTAGAATTTAAAGAAATGTATATGATTGGAATGCTTTCCTATACATGGGGATTCCTGGATGTGAAGGTTTTTAAGATTGGTAATACCCCACAAAAAACTAGGTAGTGATGGAGCAGAAAACCATATGATAGTTTTCCTAAAAAAGTTAACCTATTTAAGCCATGCTGTTAGCTTTGGAAGGAGACTTGAATTGGTAGTTCATCGTTTTCCCTTGTGTTCAGAATTCTTGATTACCAGAAATAGAAACTAATGGCTGATCAAATTAGACTTGGAAAATATCCACAATAGTTTCATACTCTTTATAGCAAGATCTTTCGTACAATTTACAAAGTAGTTCATGTTGGTCAGAGATTGTGTAGCTCACAGGGTCTAGATTTGTATAATTATTAATACTGAATCTTGTGATATTTGGCTATGGTGCAGTTAGCAAGCAGAAATAGCAATTTTTTCTATTTTATTCATGGTGTTTTATCCACTGTTGCATCTGTTAGTGCCAGAATGAGAGGTTAGCTTTTGCTTTCTACATTTATCTATTACCTAACTAAAAGGAAAGAAGACAAAGAGCAAGCCATAAATGGTGTAGAGTGAGCAAATATTGTTACAGGAAAAACAGAATCTTGTGAATTCATTTCTTTCATTAAATATGTTATCTGTCAAAAAAATAGGTCAGCTTGTAGGGAATTGAATTTTACAGAAGATTCCATCTGGCTTTTCCAATTGTTACAAGGAAGGATGCTTTTTTGTTTGTTTCATATGAAATATCACTGTTCCACAGAGGGAGAGGCATCCTTCAGGGTGGCTTTTTACAAGACACTTTTTTTTAAATATCAAAGCATTAACTGCATATAAAAATCATTTTCAGCTGTTAATGAGGCCATGTACAATTTTTATGAGATGAAACCCAGTCTATTTGAAAAGTAAAGACTCAGCTTTTACTTGCGAATTTTCCTATATTCATCATGAGATGTAAAGCCTGGACATTGGTTTTGCTAGCACAATATTCCCAGAGGCCAAGAAATCAGACTTTGGAGTCTAGTTTCTAGAGACCATTATACATAGACAGAACAATTTAAATGGGCTCTTTGGTGTTTGACACCCAATAAAACAATCTGTTTGGGTGTAGCCCATAAGACTTGGTTCTAAAATGATAACAAATTCCCAGGCTCGTATTGGATGATTAAGTTGTCCTCTGTAATGTATATCTAAACATTTCACACAAATATTAATGAATTCAGTCTTCTGAAAGGCTGTGATAACAACTACATGGCTCTCTCACTAGAGAGCTATACCTTCAAAATAAATGTGAAATTTAGCCTCTGCTATTAAATTACACAATAAAATATCATTTGTTAGATAATTCCAAATAAACACACTGGATAACCGAGGAAGAACCAGATGAATGCCCTGTAGGTTTATAAGTAACCCAGCTACCCCAGTGAGCAGAAATATTGAGTATAAGCCCCCTAAAGCGATTACTGAAAAATAAATCCTGAAGATCAAATATTGTACACTACCTAAAACACATACACAGAAGTCATTCACTGCTTTCCCTTAACAGAAGTGAGCAAATATTTGAATGTGTGGTGTGCATGTTGAAATTCCTTCCTTTGACCCTTAAAAATCAGAACCGCATAGCTACTTTGAGTAAACTTCAGGGTGCTTGGAGAAGAAAAATAGGACAGCAATGATAAGGCAAATGACCAGGTTTCAATTTGGTATGTCAGCCTCATTGAAATCCACCTCAGTGACACTGCTTTAACCGAGAAATTGGTTTTCCTGTCTTTTGCCAGTTCCATAGAGCTTCCAGAGGTTATCTGATGGCAGAAGGTTCTTCACTGCCTTTGACCTTGAATTTCTCCTTAATGCATGAAAAGTTGGGTTAGTCTCCATGAATCTGCTGTGCTCATTTTACACTGGTAAAAATAACTACTGAGACTCTAAATTAATAAAAAATTACTATCTTGGGTGTGGGCATGTAGGCTCTGCTCTAACCAATGATTTTTGGCCCAAATTTAGTGAGTCTAAAATTTTACCTTGCAATCTAAAATCACTATAGCAATTTAATTCTGGAATTGGATTTCTGAGGGTGCAAATGTAAACTTCTGGCAGCCTAGTTCAGCACCCTAAAAGAATAAGTCCGTGAGAAAATGTGGACTTGAATGTTTAACTGAATGTATTTGGGCACACAATTTTGCTGCTGGCTTACCACCAAGAGTTTTTCTGCTTTATACAATGATTCTTGGGCCTGAATTCATGCCTATTTTTCTTATTTAGATTCTTCAGGAATCCTGTGACATGCTAATTTGCAAGATGAGCTATAGAAAAATCTATTTTCAGAGATTATTACTGATGTTATTTGGGGCAAACTGAGTGACAGCTACTATTTCTTCCCTAAGCTGCTGTGAAATTTTATCCATTCTTTACCAGTCAGAGCCACTCAAAAGTGGGATTATTCAAAAAATTCACAGAATTATTTGTTGTATGGCTCTGGATGATCCTGCATGCTTAAAAATATAGCACACAGTAATAAAAGACATTTGCAATGAAATATGTTATTAAAATTGCACTTAGTCAATTTAGGTGTCAATTTCTTGTTTGTTTGCAAGACAGTTCTGCAGAAGAACTGAACCAGCAGATCACCACAGTGTTTGAACATTAACTCTTCTTGTCATATAGAGAATAGTCATGTAGTGGAATACGGATCACAAAATATGTCACAAGAACAAAGTCCAGCAATTGCTGAGAATGGGATCGCAAGAATGAAACTTTGGGACATTAGCAGAAATGGAGCAGATAAGTTGATGTTGGTTATACAAAAAGAGGCCTTTCAGTACATGCTGATATGATAACTGGCTATGGGCCCGGCTCCTAGCGAAGTCTGCTGCCCTGGCAATGTGACTGACAGCTTCTTGCAAAGGGATGTGACAGAAACCGAGATAAACAAAGCTGTGCCAACTAACTCTGTGCTCCTGGGAGTGTCTGATGAGTCTTTAGCCCAGCCAATACCGCAAGTTCTGCACTCTTTCTGCACCCAGACCTCTCATGTGAAATGCAGAGCTTTGAGTGTGAAAGCAGCTCAGTACTAGATTTTAGGTGTTGTTTTGAAAATCTTAAGCATATGTGTTTTTTTTTTTATTATCTTCTTTACCTGCATGCACGATACATCTGCCCTCAGTCTCCTCATCACTCCAAGACAGAAAACAGAATCACTGTACGTTTGGTCTAGTCAAGCCTGGATATTCTGAGAAAAATCAGCTTTCCTGTTTTATCTTAGTCATTGAAGGTTGAAAATAGGACTTATAGTAATTGTAATTTGCAAGCATAGAGTTCTTCCAATACTGGCTAACGTCTTCATACTTCTCAAGCTGTATTGTCTATTTTAGAAAGTGTTGCTGATAAGAGATATTTATAAAACAAGTAATTTAAAAAATATTTTTATGACAATACTGACATTAACACTAACACTTAGATTGAGGGTTAATGAAATTTTTCATAGTTCTGTGAAAAAGACAACTTCCTGGGTAAAAAAAAAAGGAAGTTGTGAAATCCATGGTTATTTTTCTTATCAAGTTCTAACAAAACATCAATAAGAATGTCAGTGCCTGAAGTCCTTTTGTCCTCTTCAAAGAATATATATTGAATTTTGAAAGTTTTGTAATAACAGTCCTTTTGCCTGTGATGGTTCTGGTGTAGTCATCTGGAAAACAGTGGTAGAGGCATTTGAAAGAAATGGGAATAGCTTTGGATAAAAGAGCATATTTTACTCTTGTTGAGACAAATAATCAATAATTGGCACTTTCAGGAAGCTGGGCAGCTCAGGGACATGAATTACCTAAAAATCAAAGTTCAACGACAGTCTTCATAAAAATTACATCAAGTTTGTAATTTAAATCCCCAACAGCAGAAATGGAAATCAGAAGCTAAAATTCTACATGGAATTTACCATGGACTCTTTCCTCTAGCATGCCTAAATACTGAAGAACTTGTAAGTTTTGCTTCTGCATGAAGTATTTTGCTTTCATGGCCTTGATTTTTTAGGTGACATAACGTGGAGTTGTTTTTTTTAGCTTGTTTGTTTGGTTTTGGTTTTAGTTTGTTTTTAGACGGTTTGTTTGGTTTTGGTTTGTTTTTAAATTAAGAAATCTTTAAATTATCTATCTGATTTTGTTTTTCACACTTCCAAAGCCCAAGATACGTTGAGAAACAGAACTTAGATCTGGAAAAAAATGAATGAAATGCAGGCTGTTCTGAAGTGTAAGACCTCCTCAGGGAGTATCCAAGTGATAACATCAGTAATAATTGCAACTAGAATCACATTTTCACCCCAGAGGATCTCTAACTCATTTTCACATGGATTGAGTCAGAGTTTGATTTCAGCACTTTCCAGAAGTCTGTAAAAAGGGCTTCTGCCTGCAGAGACAGATATTTTAGCATTTTTATAAGTCCTCATCATTTATCTCACAGCACACCAAACACTCATTTCCAGAGACAGAAATAAATAGAAGGTCATGAATTCCCAGCACTTCAGCGGGCAGAGGGGTGGTTGACCACAGACATATTTTTTTTCAAGCAATAATTTAATTATTTAGAATTTCGTGCAAGAGTTTTAATAGATTTCAAAAAAGCTGTGATATGTTTAATATTCAAAGACTGGATATTAAACTGAAATAATAATTATATCTACTTATGTGCCTTAGAAAGTGGTGGTTACTGATACTATTTCCATCACCTTTCATGAAAACAGAAAAGTTTATTTTGGCTTGAACTTAACTCTGCACACTACTGCATACTTTAGAAAACGGTGACTGCCTTTATTTTTAGGATATAAGTGATACGGAGAACTCTGAAACTCATTCTTACAAGACTAGCAGTGTTTTGAGACAGATAGAGCCTAAAAGTTGTACACAGAGCTTCTGTACCACAGTTGTGTTACAGAACCATAGCAAAGTAATTTAACATGCATACTAATTCTCTAAGTACAGTTTTACTTTGAGCTTATAAAAGGTCTCTAACTGAAATTTGAATTACCAGAGTCTTGTGCACTAGGACAGTCAAAGCATTTCATATACAGGACATGATATTTGTAATACTTTTCTGCTTATCTCTTTTCAAGATACATTATCTTCAAACACACATGGCTTACACTAAAGGATGCAGTTGTGGGGAAAAAAGCTTTTTTGAACAAAATAAAGGCTTCGGATAAGATTTTTTTGCAATTGCAGGCCACGTTTCATAGTTTGTTCTTTGCTAGATATACGCCTAGAAACATACATATGTCTTTTAAGAACGTCTACAGCTACAAGGGTAATTGCTACACACATCACTTGACATTAGTTCAGATTCTTTGTTGACTGTGAATTTCAGGAGCATCACATTTTGCAAAAAAGAAATAAAGTCCTTAGAGGGAAAACTCTGCTATAATGGTATTTGTAAGTGAAGCTTAAATTAATAGCGTGCAGTTAGGAGAATTAGCAATCCCTTCTTTACCTTCTTAGTTATCTGTATGAGGTGTGATGAGTTTAATTAATGAAGTATGTTCCACAGATACTCATTAGAAACATTCCTTCAGGAGACATTCCATCAGTAGGATGTTAGCTAAAATAAGAATTCAATGCACTTCTTGTTCCTATTAAGTTCACTTGTATCCCCTACACCTCTAGCATAACATTTCTAGTTAGGATATATATTCAGAATGAATACCAGAGCATTTACTGTTGCAGTGAGAATTCCTTTGCTTAATACTTATACCTTCACGTTAAACATACTATGGACAGAGTGGAAAAATGATTAGCATTGGTCTTCAACACCACAAGAAATATTAGGCATCACCAGACACAACACATTAGGTGTTTAAACCTCAGGACACTTAATTCAGTGTTAGTGCCTATAACTAGGCTGTTATATATACACTTATATATTTTAGCTCGCCTGGCCTCCAGTTTTCTCCCCTTTATGGAAAAGGGAGATGTTGTTCCAGCTCAGAAACACATTGCTATCACCACCCAGAGGCTGGCTGCATGCAATTGCTACAGGTCTTTTCCTAACTAGATGGGCATCGATCCCAGTGTTGGTGATCCAAAGAAGGTAGCTCGTAAGGCAATTAGTATGAAGGGTTGCTCCTTGGGAGTGGACATAATGTACCTCAAACAGGCTGATTTGGGGAAGTGGGATTCACAAATTGGGCTGAGGCACTGATACCTCTTGTTAAGTCCACCAGTTGCCCACCTCTGGTAGACAGTCACTGCACTGGACTCAGCCACACAGTTGGATTGTGAACACCAGTCTAAGGCTGTGTGTGATGATTTCTGAGCAGGCACACAAAAAAAATTGTGATTCCATAATAATTTTCAATCAGAATTGTTCTTTTAAGTCAAAAATTGCCTATCCATGATAAAGATGGGAAATAAAAAATATAATTCTGGGGATATTTTTTAAATGCTAAGATCAACTATGTGTGACCTGACTGGGAAGTTGTGTTCTTCAGGCATATTTGTACAATGCGTGCACTACCGAGCATCCAGCAGCGATATCTGATTTCAGGGCTGTCATGGTGTCAACAGTGTTTACAGTATCTGCAAGCTTCTCTTTATTTTTATTTATTTTAATATTTTGGCTGCCAAACTCTGTTGACAGCAAAAGTCCTGTCAAAGTGATGAAGGTGTGGGCAAAATAATTATTAGAACAAGAACAAGAGAACAAGTACTTTTTTTTTTTTAATGTATTTTTTATTTTCCTGCTTTGTTGGCATGCTGTAGCAGTAGGGAACTTTACATAAATGTCCACTTAGTCCTTCAGGTAATTGAACTTTTTGGGGTTTTAACTTCTTTTCAAGAAATAAGTCTCTGATTCTTAACTTGAGCATTTTTGGAAATCCCATTATGCTGCTTAGGGCTGTGTTGTTGTGTCACAGATGGGGAGGAGAGTGAGGTGAACTGCAGTGCAGCACAGGACGGGTAGTTCACACAGCACTGGGCAATGCAATAGCCTCTGCAAGCCAGGGGGAACTCTGTGAGCTAATTATACAGCCCTCAAAAACAAAAGCAGCAACCAGTTTTTATGCTGAAAGACTATTAGGGGTTTTGAAGATGACCTAAAACTTCTGATGAACTTGAACTCCACCCCACATGTATTCTGAGCCAGCATAATTCACTGATTTCATGTATTAAACCTACTGTAGTGGGTAAACAGTCAATGTCTTCTCATTCTCTTATTCCTTTACCTGTAATGTGATAAATTGTTCTTATTCCTCTAATTCAACAACAATCAAGGAACAGGTGCCTAAATTGATAACGAATATAAAACACATTATAGAGTGCCTCTTTGCCATATGACATTTTTATAATGTGATTGCAGATAGAATATCCTGAGAAACCTGTAATGGATAGATCTACTAAAGCACTAAAATAATTTCGTAAGCAATAAAATAACAGTTGAAGCTGGTGTACGTCTTAGGTTACTTGTGCATTATAATACTCTGAAACACTACCACTGAAACTCAGGAAGGATTTCTAAATATACGCCATAATGAGCCAAACAGAAGATCCACTACAGATGATAGAGATCTTCTGGAAAGCAGAATGAACTTCTTTTTTTCCTCTGGCACAAACAGTATGCCTCATTTTATCACTGCGAAGTTTCTCAAAGCAAGAATGTCTTTCAAAATAAATACTTGAGGAGTACTCTGGCTACGTGTCACGCAGACCTGTAAGTCACAAATACTTTGAGGTGTTGGTCTCTCCTTTGTGAGTCTCTCCCCCGCCTTCCGTCGCTGCCAAAGGCTGACGGGTCCGGCTGCCCCGTCATAGCCCCGTCATGGCCCCGGCCCCGGCCCCGGCCGCCGCCCGGCCCGCTCGACGTGGCTGCCGCAACAGCTGAAGTGACCCTCACTGCCCTACTCCAGTCGCCTCCCGGGAGCTCCGAGGGGCGGTGGCAGCCGGTGGCAGGGCCGGGGCGCGGCAGTTCGGCCCGGCCCGCGCAGGGGCAGTCCCACTGTGCCCCGCCGGCCCCCCGGGAGCCGCTGCCTTTCCGTCCTGTGTTGTTCGAGGGTGTTTTGGAGCCTTAGCGAAGCCCGTGCGGCCGCTCTCCCTTGAAGGCCGCGGAAAATGGGTTTCCTGGGCAGGCTGGCGGCGCTGCCAAAACTTAGCGGGGCGGCAGCACGCCGGGGCGGTGGCGCCTGGCGGCGGCCGGGCGGGCCCTGCGCGGGGGTCCCGCTCCCGGCCCGGG